>JAOXYA010481811.1:0-16241 GCA_028565675.1 Sorex palustris | reverse complement strand
AATGTTGGTTTTGGATTTCCGCTATTTTGCTAATTAACCCTGGAAGTATTTCTACTGAGAGTCAGATAATTAAGAAAATGCTTTCTGTGCTCTGGAGTCGTGGCCGTGCTGGAGAGCCGCTCGTGGGGGGCAACTGGTGGCCTCGGTAGACCTGCCCACATTCTTATTGGACAAGTATTGTAGTGACTGTTGCCTGCATTTTTACTAGTTTTTTTTTTTCAAATTAATGGAGGTAGAAATTACATACTGCTAGAGAGATAGTACAGCGGAGAGGGCATTTGCCTTGTAGACCCAAGTTGACCCAAGTTCAATCCCCCGCATCCCATATGGTCCCTGTGTCCTGCCAGGAGTGATCCCTGAGCACAGAAGTAAGGTTTGAGCTCTGCCAGGTGTGGCCCAACAAGCTTCCCCCACCCCCCCAATAAAAGAAACAACAACAACAAAAATTAAATATAGTAAAATAGACTCTTTGGGAGCTGGAGAGAGTACAGTGGATAAGTCATTTGCCTTGCCTGCTGCCCACTCAAGTTCAAACTCCAGCACCACTTAGGATTCCCTGAGTCCTGCTAGTGATGATCCCTGAGCACAGAGCCAGGAGTAAGCCTCAGCACAACTGGGTATTCCCCTCCCCCCAGATCTTACTCTTCTTGTTGGGGGGCCACACCTGGGAATGCTCAGGAGTTATTCCCCGTTAGGTGCTCAGGGAAACATGTAGTGCCAGGGGTTGAACTGGGACCACCCATGCAGTGCAAGCGCATCAGCCCTTGGAGCTGTCTCCCTGGCCTTAAATGTGCCCATTATAATGGTACCGTTTAATGAGCTTTGACAAATTTGTACACCACATAATTACCATGAACTCAATCAAGATAGAGAATAGAGTTCTTCATCAGAAAAATATCTCTGATGGGGCTGGAGCTATAGCACAGCGGGTAGGGCGTTCGCCTTGCACGCGGCCGACCCGGGTTCGATTCCCAGCATCCCATATGGTCCCCTAAGCACTGCCAGGGGTAATTCCTGAGAGAAGAGCCAGGAGAATAACCCCTGTGCATCGCTGGGTGTGACCCCCAAAAGAAACAACAAAAAAATATCTCTGGGACTAGAGCAATAGTACAGCAGGGAGGGTATTTGCCTTGCACACAGCAGACCTGGGTTCCATCACCAGCATCCCATCTTGTCCCCCACTCACTGCAGGGAGTAATGAGTATCGCCAGGTGTGGCCCCCAAACAAACACAAACAAAAAGAAAAATATCTCCCTTTGTAATCTCTTCCCAGCACTAGGTCATCTCTGATATGCTTTGTCCCCAAAGATTAATTTTACCTGTTCTAAAATTTTAGATAAATGGCATCAGAGTGTTCATGTGTGTTTTGTTTCTTTAGCTTGCCACACTTTGAGTTTCCTGCTGTGGCCTATAGCTGCAGGTTTGCCACCTTCATTGCTGGTTAGGATTCCATTGTGCTGTGTGAGTTTGTGTATGTTTGTTGGTGGATATTTGGGTGATGTCTGATGTGAGGTTACTATGAATAAAGTTGCTAATATATCCATGTCTTTGTTGCGGTCAAAGTTTGCATTTCCTGCTTGTGGGGTTCCTAGGTCCTAAGGTAAGTGCAGATTTAATTCTTTTAAGAAACTGTCCAATTCAGGAACTGAATGTTGAAAGTAGATGAAGGGGTATGCCTGATAACCTTTCAGTATCTGTATTGCAATCTATAAAGCCAAAAGGAGAGAGAGAGAGAGAGAGAGAGAGAGAGAGAGAGAGAACATCGGTGGTGGGAAATATACACAGGTGAAGGTGAGAGAATGGATGTTGGAACATTGTAGGACCGAAACCCAATCGCGAACAACTTTGTAACTTTATATCTCACTGTGATTCAATTTAAAAATAAATATATTTTTAAATATTTTTTAAAAATAATAAATTTTTAAATAGAAAAAGGAGGGGCTGGAGCCATAGCACAGTGGGTAGGGCGTTTGCCTTGCATGCAGCCGACCCAGATTCGATTCTCAGCATCCCATATGGTCCCCCCAAACACCGCCAGGAGTAAGTCCTGAGTGCAGAGCCAGGCGTAACCTCTGTGCATCGCCGGGTGTGACCCAAAAAGAAAAAAAATGTCCAGTTGTTTTCCAAAGTGGTTGTACCGTGGCACATTACCACCACCACCACCACCGACAAATCCATTCCCTCCCTGTGCCACCCACCCTCGATATTACCTGTCCTTTGTTTTGGTGTTTTGGCCGAGTGTGCAGCCCTGGCTGTCCTTGGAGCCTAGTTTGCATTTCCCTCTGTCTAGTTGTTCAACACTTTCCTTGTGCTTTTTGACTCTTGTATGGTGTGTAGTGAAGTGTTGACTCTTGTATGGTGTGTAGTGAAGTTTCATGGTCCTTTAAATAAAGGGGAGAGGTTACAAAAGGAGAGAGAGAACAAAAGGGAATGCCCTGCCTCAGAGGCTGGGTGGGGTAGGGTGGGATGCGGTGAGGAGGGTGGGAGGGATACTGGGAACATTGGTGATGGAAAATGGGCACTGGTGGAGGGATGAGTACTTGACCATTGTGTGACTGGAACACAAGCATGGAAGTTTATAACTGTAATTGTACCTCATGGTGATTCACTAATAAAAAAATTTAAAAATAAAATAAAATGATGACTTCTAACCATTAAAAAAGGTTTTCTTTGTCTTACAAATTTGTCAGTGATGATATTCTCTGGGAAGAAGTGGGAATTGGAAGGGGGAAGAGGGCTGGGGAAATAATTCTACAGCAAGTGGGGCTGGAGCAATAGCACAGCGGGTAGGGCGTTTGCCTTGCATGCGGCCGACCCAGGTTCGATTCCCAGCATCCCATATGTTCCCCTGAGCACCGTCAGGGGTAATTCCTGAGTGCAGAGCCAGGAGTAATCCCTGTGCATCGGTAATTCCTGTCACTCATTAGGGGCATGAGTGACCCACGAAGCAAAAAAAAAAAAATGCAAGTTCCAGTGTGGTGGTGGTGGTGGTGTTGGTTGGTGTTGGGGGGTGGTCCTGCACTTCAATCCTCACCTAACTATCCACGGAGAAATCAAGTTCTGCCTGACGCCTGCCCATGCCTGATGCCAGCTGTAAATAGACTGGACATTGGTGCCTCAGTGGCCCCTTACGAATTGGAGGTCCCCCAGCTTCCTCCTGGGGTGTCATCTGTTGGCCCCAGTGAATTTGTGACATCAGGTCGAAGTCTAGGTGGTTACCTGCGCTTCGGGTGAAACGGAGACCTGTCAGCTATTCCCCACGGGCCCTCTGCTCGCAGACCTACTGATTTGCAAGAGAAGCTCCCAAGTTCCTCAAGAAATCTGAGGACTCATTTATTACAAAGGATACTCAGAGGTGGAGAGATAGTACAACAGGTATGGGGCTCTTGCCTTGCGTTTGATCCCCGGCATCCCATGTGGTCCCCTGAGCACCACCAGGAATAATTTCTGAGTGCAGAGTCAGGAGTAAGCCCTGAGCATTTCTGGGTGTGACCCAACACCCCCAAAGACCTTGAAAATAAAGGATACAGGACAACAGTACACAGATCCTGGACAAAGTGGGGGGAATTGCAGGGGGTGGCTCCATGAGCTCAGGGCTGGGCGTTGTGACATATTGTAGAGTTCCGGCTTCCCAGTGTGGAAGCCCTCCCAGCCCGCCCTCCCCTTTGGAGTCTAATGGAGATTTCACGAGGGGCATGAGTGACACACCGTTGGCCTGAGTGACCAGTTCTGCTTTAGCCTTTTCCCTTTCAGGGCATTAAGGGACAGGACTGCACGTTCCCTCCCTCTGGTCACATGGCCGATTGCCCTGGCCTAGAGCCCACCCCAGATCCCCTCTTCCCATCACCAAGACACCCCTTTCTGCTCTCGCTTAGAGGATGCCAAGGTCACCATCAGAGCTGAGGGCCTGCCTTAGAAAAACAAAACAAAGCTGGGGAGGAAGAACCCCAGGGGAGGCAGAGCAGTTTCTCGGATCAGACTGTAGGTGGCGCACTTACACTGTCCCCATGTGCCAACCATCGAAGGAGGCGCTTCCATAAAGGGCGTCTAGACAGGGCGTGCATGGAATCTGGACTGGTTCTGTCCTATTAGTTAGCCCTCTTAGATGATCTTGGGGGCCCACAGGGTGCAAAGGCTCTGGTTGAGGAACGCTGGTCTAGACCTTCCCTGGTCTTTGAGAAGCTTGCTTCTGGGTGCCCTGTGCTCTACTGCATCCTTCCTGCTAATACCGTTGTCCTGAGCTGTGAAGTCCCAATGGATCCAGCCCTGGCTTTGTTCTTTTTGGTGGTGGATCAAACCCAGAGCCTCACAGAGAGGCAAGTGCTGCACGTCTGGGCTACATCCCAGTGCTATGCCTAGTGATCTGGACGTCTCAGGCTCAACCACCCAACAGACACAAAACTTGGCATTGTGTGTATACACTGCCCAGTACCCCGAGTGTCCCCCTCTGCCCCCTGAACACCCCATGGCTCTCAGAGCTGTGGGATCCCAGAGTTGGCCTCTGCCTTCTCATCCTTTCCTCTGGTTTCTTGAAGGCTGAGATTTCTAGCCCATGGGATATTCTGTGTGTGTGTGTGTGTGTGTGTGTGTGTGTGTGTGTGTGAGCGAGAGAGAGAGAGAGAGAGAGAGAGAGAGAGAGAGTTTGGGCCATACCCAGCAGTACTCAGGGTTTACTCCTGGCTCTTTCCTCACTCCTGGCAGTGTTTGGGAGATCATGTATGGTGCCAGGGATCAAACCCAGGTCGACTGTGTGCAAGGCAAGCAAACACCTTACTATCTCTCTGGCCCGACAAGTAATTTCTTGCAGTTGAGGGATCCTGGGAAAGTACAGTAGGGCACTAAGGAAGTGAAGGAGGACACTAAGGAAAGTGGCTGCCGTTCAGCCTGTGGTGTGGAGTCAGTGCTTAGCTGGCCCCCAAGGAATTAGCCTACCTAAAAGTGAAGGAGTTGATGCAGTTTCTAATAACTACCACCATCCATTGGTCCAGGCCAGTTTTAATGGATAGAAGTGGTTTATTCTCTCTGTCCCACAGAGATGCAGGTACTGAAGCCGGGAGCTCAGAGCACACTGCCCCAGAGGGGAGAAGGGAGACCTCAGCATTGCTAGCAGAGAGGAGGCCCCGTAGGAAGTGGCAGACACTCTGTTTTTGTTCATTGGTTTTGGTTTTGGTGTTTGGCATTTGGGCTACACCAGGTGGTTCGCTGAGCTTAGTCTTGGCTCTGTGCTTAGGGATCACTCCTGGTGATCTTGGGGACAATATATGATGCTAGTGTTCAAACCCAGAATGGCCACATGAAGGGCAAGGATCCTTCCTGCTCTAGTAACTCTCTGTCCCATAATAAGCACTCTTGATGGAGGAAGGCGCTTGTTCTCGGCATCCTGGATTAGGTGCTTTTTTTTTTTTTAGGGCAGCTTCCTCCCCAAGATGAAGTGAATGAGTGTAATGCCCAGAATATCAGAGTACACATTCAATGACTTACTGCCCTCCAGTCAATAGAACCTCAGGTCACCTAAACTTATTTTATTTCCATTCTGTTCATTACCTGTGATTAGTGAATTATAATCAGGTTACTTTGTACAGTGAAATACTTGCCCTGCCTCTGCTTCTTAAAATCATGCTTTTGTGCCTATTTGCTATTAAGTCTTTTTTTTCTTGATACAGTATTGCATTATTAAATTATTGACATTTTAGTTGTGCATCATTAAAATGAACAACTTTACATAAAACATTGATTTCACTCCTGAAATTTCATTCATCTTTTGACCTAAAGTTCATAACATTTTCCCCTTTGCCCACTTCTTCCCACTTCTATTCTGATAATTGGTTTTATAATCTGAAAGAATACTATTTTTTAAATTTAGTTCATTCATTTGGAATTATTATTAGAGCCTTGTAATCTATGTCCTTGATTTATATCTTTGTTATGCATGAAACAAGTCTTTGAATTCTATATTAGGGATGGAAATCAAAACCCTGTGGATCTGAAGCTTATGATTAAAGATTTTATGGTAGCTAATGCTTACTCATTCTTTACAAAGATATTGTGTAAATAGTTTCCATTCTTTAGATGTGACCTTTTTCCTTTGAATTATGAAACACTTAAAATCATGTTTCTACATTATATCTGTTTTGTTCCATTTGCTGTAAATGGCTTCTCTCTTGGACTTCAGATTAAACAGTGCTTCTAACATGAGGGTAACTCCATTGAACGAGTTTTCTCCTCAAATCTCTACCACTTCATCTTTCAAGACCTTAAGAAATCAAACTTTAGTTCTGGGTTCCTGTTTCAGCCCAGTTACTTGGAGGTAATTAACAGAGACTTGAACCTCCTTTCCCGACCCTGTCTGTCTAGATTTAATTCTTGATGCCTCTAGTCACACACCCGCCTTCGAGCATTTCCATGCTCTTTTTTTTGCCCCTTTCTTCCTTAAAACAGATTTATGAAATTTGTTATCTTATAGACCTGATGGCTAGATTTCTGAAATCAAGGTGCGACATACCATTCTTTTTTAGAATCAGTTTTGATTATCATTTAGGTAATCCCATCAGCGGCCAAGACTCAGAGACTATAAAAACCAGCTCCCGGAACTGCGCGGCTGCATTTGCTGCCGCGCGACATCCTATTATGACATCTTATTATCTCATTCTTACTTTGGACAAACTGGCAGGCTACCGAATGTAGCCTGCCCACATGGCAGAGTCTGGCAAACTCCCTGTGGCACAACCAATGCCAAATACCAGTAACAATGATGGGTCTCATTCTCCTAAAGAGCCTTGACTATAATCTCAGTGCTAGGATGAAGGAGACGTTACTGGGGCCTGCTCAAGGGATTGCTGCTTGACACTTCATCCAAAACTCAGGTCATAAGATGTTCTATGAGGCACTTGGATTCTTTGTATAGTACTTCAAACAGAGGCCCAATAGTGGAGGGGTTTAACTCTGTGCTAGGGTATTGGGGACTTTCACCGAGAAAAAGTATGGCCCACTGCTCATTAGCTGTGACTGAAATGTCTGGTGTCTTCTTTGCAAAGGTCTGCTGACCCACATGGGATAGAGAGAAACTGGAGTAGACTGGAATTACTGGCTGGAGATGAGACATCCTTCTTGCATTCCCTTCTTGTGTTGGTATCTGGGATCTGAAAATTATCCTGTGGAAACCTCTAAAAAGTGAGAACTCTCACAGAACCAGGCAGAAGCTCCATGACTTCAAAAGAAATTTTGTTTTTGTTTTTCACCCACTCCCACAGTGCTCAGGGCTTACTCCTGACTCTGAACTCAGGGATCACTCCTGGAGGGGCTGGGGGACCATATGGGAGTGTCAGGAATCAAACCTGCATTGGCCAATGGCAAGGCAAACACCCTACCCACTGTACTATAGCTCTGGCCCTATAATTTTTTTTAACTGAATCAGAGTTACAAAATTACTCATGATTCAGTTTCAGGTGTACAATGTCCCAATACCAATTACTTCACCAGTGTCCACTTTCCTTCACCAATGTCCCCAGTTTCCCTTTGCCCTCTGACTTGCCTTTATGACCGGCATTTTTTTCTATCCTTTCCCCCTGCCATTTTTTAGGCACTGTGGCTTATAATACTGTTACTGATAGGGTATCATGCATGCCACTTTACCTCTTTTCAGCACCTAGTCCTGGTCCAGAGTGACCCCTTCTTTCTATCATGTAGTGGTCCCCTTCCTGACCTATTCTACCTCTCCCCCACCCACTCTCACCTCCCTCAAAGTGGCAAGCTTTCCACAGAAACCCAGTTCTCCTGCTCTTCACTTTTATTTCCTTTGAGAGAAGCTCCATGACTTTTATAAATGAGCTTCCAAAGCCACTTCAGTGTCACTTCTGCCATACTCTGTTGATCAGAACAACCACCTAAAGAAGGGGACATAGATCACATTATTCAATGTGATTATTCACATATATCACATTATTCAAAAGAAAACAAAACAAATATGAGGCCAAATTTGAAAGATGTGTCTTGGGTTAGAAAGATTAACTCCATAGGCTGAGCACACACTTTATATATAGGAGGTACCACATGTTTTCCCAAGTACCACCAGGAGTGTCAGGAAGTAGATCTCTGAGCATCATTCGAGGTGGTCCAAAAACCAAAATAAATAAATAAATAACATCTTGCAAGATATTTTTGGTATGGCCTCCATAAAATATAGTTCTACAGAGATGCATATTTCAATAGAAACTGAACCCTGAATATGTTTTCTCTATGAATCATGCTTTTATAAGTAAGAAACGAAGATTTTATTCTCACAATGGAGACGTTACTGGGCCCAATCGAGCAAATCAATGAACAATGGGAGGACACTGCTACAGTACTATTTATTATTGGCTTTCAGGGACCTTTAAATTATAATAATATTTTCCCCTAATTTTCTTTTTTTGGCTATATTTTCCCCTAATTTTCTTTTTTTGGCTATATTTTCCCCTAATTTTCTTTTTTTGGCTCAGGGATTACTCCTGACTCTGTGCCCAGAGATCACTCCTGGTGGGCTGTACAGGGTACCAGGGATTGAACCTACATTGGCTACATGCAGGTAAAGAGCCCTACCTACTGAATCATTGCTCCAGTCCCAATAATCTCTTATTTTAAACCCATTTCTTTTTACTAACAAATCATCTTCTAAATGATTATTTTTCAGCACTTAGTCCTGGTCCAGAGAGACCCCTTCTTTTTATCATGTAGTGGTCCCTATGGGCTAAATGACCCTCCATTCTAGGCTCCATTCTAAACTGGTTGCTTGCTCAGTACATGTATTTCATACATGGACAGAGGTTCTCAGGATCAGTTAACTCCTATAATTGTGGATGTTCATTAAGCTTTGAAAGACAAGCAGAATCTGAATTGAGATGATTGAATTCATGCTATGAAATAGATGGTGTAGGGCTGGAGTGATAGCACAGTGGGTAAGGCATTTGCCTTGTACGTGACCAACTTAGGTTCGATTCCCAGCATCCCATATTGTCCCCCAAGCACCACCAGGAGTAATTCCTGAGTGCAGAGCCAGGAGAAACCCCTGTGCATTGCCGGGTGTGACCCAAGAAGATAAAAAAAAATGGATGGTGTACAGACGTAGATTAGGTGTAAAGAGCTATAATAACTTATAGATATAATTAAAACTGACTCTACCTTTTCTGTTTGCTACAGTAGTGTTTACCTCCATCTCAAATATTGTTCTTGATGGTTTATTTTCTACCTCTTTGATGAAAATATAAAAGATAAATTTAGAGGTCATTTTTCTGGTTACTACTGTGAAACTTAATCAGTACCTGGGAAATTGTATGTATGTGTTTGAAAAATAAATTTATAAATAGATGACTGAAGTATTGTGTCCTTCAGATACTGGTGAGACCTAAGGTAGGGAAATGTGGCTAGGGGGATATTTGTCTGCTAAGAACTGGGCTGTTGTCCTGGCAGCTTATCATCAGATCTGCCTTTTCCTGTCTGGATGGTACCACATCATTTTCTACTGTCATAGACAAGCCTGCATTTCAGGGAATTGTTTGTTCTACTATCTGAAAAGGCTCAGAGTACAGATGTAGAGTACCTAAGCGCTGTATTTTTATGACTCTGGGTATAATATATGTGGCTTTTTTTCTACAAAATCTTTATTTCAACTGCCAAGAAATGCCCCTACAGGCTGGCAGTTTGCAAGTGCTGTGCAATTGGAAGAGTGTCAACAGGAAATAGCAGCATTCAGTCTCAAGTCGCCTGCGAAGCTCTCCATCCTACACCTCTAGCTTGGAAAAATTAGAAATATTGTGTTGATAAGTGTATGGAGAATGTGGAACTCTTATGCTGGTAAGAATGTAAAATGCCTTAGGGCTGGAGTGATAGCACAGCGGGTAGGGCATTTGCCTTGCACAGGGCCGACCCGGGTTCAATCCTCAGCATCCCATATGGTCCCCCAATCACCATCAGGAGTAATTCCTGAGTGCAAAGCCAGGAGTAGCCTCTGAGTATTGCTGGGTACAACCCAAAAAGACAAAAAAAAAAAAAGAAAGAAAAGAAAAGAACGTAAAATGCCAGACCAGGCATGATGAAAACAGGATGATTCCTTGAAATATTAAACTATTGCAGAAGCAATAGTACAGCAGGTAGCGTGTTTACCTTGCACCCAGCCAACCTGGTGTGATCCCTGGCACCCCATATAGTCCCTTGAGCCTGCCAGGAGTAATGCCTGAGTGCAGAACCAGAAGTAAGCCCAGAGCACAATTGGGTGTGGCCCCAAAACAAACAAAAACATTAAATGTAGAATTATCTTCTGATCTAGAAACTCTACTTCTGAATATTTGCCTTAAAATATTGAAAGCAGGGACTCCAATAGATAGATCTGTATTCAGTGTTCATAGCAACTTCTATGCACCGTAGCCAAAAGGTAGACTGAGGGGCAAGAAACAGTATGGGAAGGAAGGTGCTCAATTTGCATGTAGGTGACTCTGGATAGATCCCAGGCACCACATGGTCTCCCAGCACCATATAGAACAATCCCAAAACAGAGCTGGGAGTAGCCCCTGAGCACCTCCAAATCTCCCCCACCTCACAAAATGAGGTAAAATTAGCCCAGATGAGTATCGAGGAATGAGCAACCAGAAAAATGGCCTGTAAACTTAGCTTTTATATTTTCTACAAAGAGGTAGAAAATAAATCATCAAGAACAATATTTGAGATGGAGGTATGAGGAATGAGTAACACAAAAACATCCCATATATGTAGATGGGCTGGAATATTGTTCAGCCTTAGAAAGGGAATGAAATCCCTCTAGAGAAATGGTTCCCTGACTCAGCCTGCTCAGAGCCTCTTTTACCACATAACAAACTCATACTTGCACCAGGCTAACACAGATGCCTCAGTGAGAAAGACATCTTTGCCCCTCATAAAAACAAACAGATACCCAAATGTGATCCAATGCTGTCATGCTTTCCTTCCCTCATTCCACATGTTCTGATCTTCCAGAAATCCGAGCCTTTGGATAGTGAGGAAACAGGTTAGTTTACAAACTGTGGCAGGATTTTCAGATTGTTAAACACTGGGATGAGATCCCTGGGCTACACTTACTTTTGAAATGAGAACAGGGACATTTTGTTATGTGTTATCAGGACACAGGAACAAGTAAAAAACATCTGATTTGGGACTGGTTGATAGTACAGTGGGTAGGGTGCTTGTTTTGCACACATCTGACCTGAGTTTGATCCCTGGTACTGTATATGGTCCATGGAGATGACCAGAAGTGATTCCTGAACACAGCTGGATATGCTACCCTCCCTGATGCACCGCTAGAAGAAAGGGGAAAAAAACAAGTAACAAAAAACAAGAAATCTGATTCTCAGAGATTCAAAATTGCAATGGAAGGTCATTTAGTCCTCACTCTCAGTGGATTCTTCTTGCAGAGCATACACATCCAGCACTGCCCTGCTTCTCCAGCCTTTCTGTTTCTGGGGGAAAGGGGAAGATTGTGGAGGGGGGACACATTTTAGAAGGGAGAATAGGGCCTAGACATTAGCCACAGGGTGTGATCCTTACTTGGCTTTGATGTAATTTCAGGTTCTCTCAGTGAAGGGGAAGGGATTGAGTCTGTGCATCATACTTAAAGATACCTTCCTTCTTCACATCTTTTAGTTGAGATCATAGCAGTAAGGGACATTCATTGTGAGCTTACTAGGTACATTCTACTTAGCACTTTTGGTATCTCTCTGCTACTCTGATAGACCCATTCTTCCTTTGTTTTTCCAGGGGAAGAGGCCCAGAAAGGTTAAGAAACAGCCTAAGTCCACACGTTTATGAAGAGGTCTGGCCTGAACTCAAGGTCAGATCTGTCTAAACAGATTGCTTCACTGCTTCCCAGTGCTTATTGTTTAAAAGGAGGCTGCATGTCCATTAATTTTCTGATGAATAATAAAAGAGGTAGGATTTTATTAGGCTGCATACAGTGTGAAAGGGCTAATTTTTGTAGATCAAAGCAGTCAGTTGTTGGCAATTTTAGAGAATTTAAGAGAATCACTCATATCTTAGAAACGAATGAATTTTCTTTTTCATTCCTAAATATGCTAATGGGGATAATATGTGCAGAGTTAAGAGTCTTTTAAGGTATGGCTTCTCCTGAAAACACTCTGGTCCCTTGATTGCTGTGTTAGAAGCCTAGAATCACCCTCCTTTCACAAATGTTACAGTAAAGAAAGTTCTCAGGGAATTCAGGGCTTCCCAGGAGACTAACAGACTTACTGGGGGCCACATGTGAACTGAGAATACGCTCTCTCGCTCTGTGGGGATGTGTTTGTGATGGAGCCAGTTTGAAGGGGCACTTCAGGTTGTCAGAGTTTTCCTCTGGAAGTAGTGAGTTCTTGTATTATATGAAGTACTAAGGTTGCCTCTAATAATCCCTTCATTTTGCTACATTCTGGTCACAATGATCTTGACTCATTGCATGTGTGTCTGTACATTCGATATGTATTAATTTATCAATGCAGTTAAGTTTATTTAGGAAAGTTCTCCCACCTGGGAGTGGCTCAGAGGGGGAGCACCTGCCTTGAAGGCAGGAGGCTGTGGTTTGGATCCCTGGCACGCATCCATATGCCAAGTCTGAGCCAAGTGGCACTGCCATTAAGGAGTTGTTTATAAAAATTATTTTAAAATTCAAAAGTAAAAGTGTAGGTAGTGGTTGTTTCAAGTTTTTTATTTTTTGATCGGCCTGCCCAGCAATATCTGGGGAGACCAGGGATACAGCTGGCTGTGCCATCCATGCAGAGCCAGAGGAACCCGGGGCCCTATATGCCAGGTACATGCTTCAGTCCCTTGAACTATCTCTCTGACTCCTGAATTTTCTCCTTGAACCTGGTCTGTAAGCTGCGGGATTCTCTAGGTGGGAAGAAAACTAGTTGACAAAAATATATTTGGTTTTCTGGGACACTCGGCAATGCTCAGAGCTTACCCCTGGCTCTCCACTCAGAGAACCATATGGAATGGCAGGGACCAAACCTGGGTCAGTGTGTGTAAAGTAAGTACCCCATGTACTATCACTCTGGCTCTTAGTTGACAATTTTTTTTTTTATTAACGCCAGTTATACCACATTTTACCTGTACCTGTAAGATTTGAATCAGTGCCTGATAGGGTTCTTTCTAGATTAAATAAGTAGCTTTAAAAACAAACTGAGAATGGGTGACTCTTCAATGAAGTGAACAAAGGCAGGATTTTTTTTACTGCTTGTATTTGAAAAGCAGAGTAATGCAGAATGAATGCAAGACTTTCTCCTCTTCCACAGTCAAACTAATAAGGAATTTTCATTTAAATTGGGATCAGATTTCTATCATATTTGCTTGAAAACTGCTGACTGAAAGCACACCAAAGAGATTTGCCTTTCTCCTTTCTGCTCTTGAGGTGACAGGAAATTATGCCTTTGTTCTCAAGAGCAGGCAGGATAGAGACCAGCTCACCGAACCTTTTGGAATAACTGCTTTAGTTTCATTCCTCAAGCTTCATTGCTCGAGCTTCATTGCTAATACGGTGTGAACAGATGCCCAATGAATAAAGGTGCAAAGGGCAAGAGCTTAAGCAGAGTCACAGGTATTTTGCAAGAATAAATAATTAGGATGTGTCAGAAATTTGAGAAGGTCGGAAACTCAAACACAATAGTGGGGGTAGGGGAGAGCACAAAGATATTATCTGTAATTAAGACACTTGAAGATCAAAGAATCTAAGTAAGGCCATAAAAGCTTTCAAGGTAGGTGGGGAGATAGCTCAAAGGGCCTGGGAGAACCAGGTTCATTCCCAGAGCACCCCCTGAGGGACATTCCTGGAGCATCCCCTGAGGGACATTCCTGCCAGCAGTAGGCTGAGAGTAGAGCCCCAACTACACCTCTGGATGTGACCCAAACTCCACTCCGCACCACCAAGGAAAAGCCTTCTGGTTGAACTTGTTTTTCCTTTACTTTGCAGTGCCAGAGACCAAGGCCTCACACATAGCAGACAAGTACTCTACCACTGAGCTGTAATCCCAGCCTAAGGTAAGGACTATGAAATACACATTTTGTTCTTAATTATTTTGTATCTAATACCAGGGATTTAAACATATTGATGCTGGCACCTACCACCAGTGGCTCACATTTAAATTATTACAAAATGTGGTACTGGCACCAATGCATTAGAATAAATACTGGATATTTATCTATTATTATTGCTATTATTATTTTGGTTTTGGGGTCATGCCAACAGTGCTCAGGGGTTACTTCTGGCTTTGCTTTAGGAAATCACCCCTGATACATTTAGGGAAACAAATGGAGTGTTAGGGATTAAACCTGGGTCAGCCACATACAAGGCAATTGTTCTGCCTGCTGTCCTATCTCTCTGGCCCTGGATATTTTATTATGGAGATACCACTCTAGAGATACTCATTATTATTATGAAGATGTCTCTCCTCTCTAGAGACAGGATGACGTAGACTCTCAATGAGAATTATAAAGCAAATTTTCTAAAGGCTGCCCTCCACATTAAAAATATTTTTATGTGCTCCATTCTCTCCATAAGTCAAATTTCAGATGACTGTGACTTTTTGATACTTCATTATTAAGTTAATAAACATGAGGGATTGCAACCATCTTTTCAGTCTCTTTGTTTTGTTACTGTCACTGTTGAGTTGGCTCATAAATGAAGGTCATGACCAACTGTCAGATATAGAAAACTATATAAATTGAAGTTCATTTTTTTCATTTCAAGAAGTCCAGAGGTGATGGCTCCAGGTCTTTGTTAAGAAGCTGAAATGGGGTTAGTGGTGGGGGCTGGAGAAGATGTAACAGCAGGGAGAGTGTTCGCCTTGCAGGAAGGTGACCTGAATTTGGTTCCTGATATCCCAACGGTCGCCCAAACACTTTCAAGAATAATTCCTGAGTGCAGAGTAAGCCCTGCGCATCACTGGGTATGGCCTAAACAAAAACAAATAAGTAAATAATATTTTTCAAATAAAAAAATTAAAAACCCTAAGAAGCCAAAATAGTTAGCCAAAGTCAGTGGACTTGTATTTTTATTTTGTTTTTAGGGGTCCTTATGTGGCAGTGCTCAGGGGCTGTTCCTGTTCTGTGCTAAGGGTGAATTCTGCAGTGACCAGGGGGCACCATGGTGCTGGGGAACCGAACTAGGGCCAGCAGTGTGCCAGGCAAGTGCCTTAACTCCTATGCTGTCTCTCCAGGTCTGGACCTCTGACTTTCTGGTCAAAATCTCTTTACATTTTTTTTTCGTAAGGAGGTGATATACCCTGCAGTGTTTAGGGACTACAGCTGGCTGTGCTCAGGGTACCTTATGAAGTGCTGGATTTGAACCATTTTACAGTCACATGAAAAGACAAATCTCAACCTTTGTACTAGTTCTTCCCCTGCATATTCTTAAATATTATTCAGAAAAAAAATAGCTATTCAGGACTTCCAAAGAACTTTTATTTATGTGCACTCAAGTTATTGCTATTTACTATGTTAGTGAAGTTACAAATTTTAAAATGATTTATTAATTCATTTGAAAATACTAATATACCCATTATGTAATGTTTCATGAAAAATAACCATACATTTATTTATTTTGTTTTGGGGATACATTGAGCAGTGCTCAGAGCTTATTCCTGGCTCTGTGCTCAGGAATCATTCCTGTCAGTGCTCAGAGGACCATATGTAATGCTAGGGATTGAACCTGAGTTGGCTGGCTATGTGCAAGGCAAGCACCCTATCAACTGTATCATTTCTCAGTCCCTAATAACTATGCTTTTAAGTGAGTACACTGGTGTTGTGTTACAGATCATTTCAAGCACTGGCAACAGTGAGCTTGAATGTACTGATGTCTGTTGGCCCCTTGCAACCAGTGGGAGTCTCTGACACAGCCAAAATTGAAGAGGGAAAAACCAGTAACCCTAGGCAAGGGCCAGATTCCCCCCACGCTCCACCTCCCACCTTGTGCCCAGGTTCTTGGACCCCACTTTGAGAAGCACGAAACTAAATCATTCTTTTAAAAGGAAAAATATATACTCGCCTGTACCACAAAGCCTGGCATGCTACCCGTGGCGTATTCAATATGCCAAACACAGTAACAACAAGTCTCACGATGGAGATGTATGTTACTGGGCCCGCTCAAGCAAATCGCTGAATAACAGGAGGACAATGCTACAGTGCTATGCATATATATAATTATTTCTTTATTTTTATTGAATCAGCATTAGTCACAGTTACAAAACTATTCA
>JAOXYA010481750.1:0-16247 GCA_028565675.1 Sorex palustris | reverse complement strand
TCTACTGCTGTGAAATCTTCCAGATTCCTGATTTGAATAGATGGGGCTTTCCAACTGAAGCCATTATATTGTGGGTGAAAGTGTTACATGATACAACTACTTTGGAAAATCAGCATTTTCTTTTAAAATTAAACATACACTTACCTATGCCATGACACTTTCACTTATAGGCACTGACCCAAGAAAAGCATAGACTTACAAGAAAAGACCTGTGCAAGAATATAGGACCTCTGCAAAATAGTTCCAATCTGGAAATAAATTATTCACAAACAGAAGGATGAAGAAGCATTTTGTGGAGTATTCTTACCACAGAATACTTGACTATCAAAGTGTCGTCACATGTAACAACAGTTATCACAGCCTGGTCTGTTTTACCTCTAGAAAGCTGTCCATGATCTCTGATCTGAAGCATTATAATTCTTACCTATCTCTTCCTATCCTACAATAGCAAAGAATAATAATAATAATAAATTCATTTAAAACCTTTCTTTACTAGGGGCAAGAGTGACAATACAGTGGAATACAGTGGGTAGGGTGCTTACTTTGCACCTGCTTACCCGGGTTCTATCCCTGGCATCCCATATGGTCCCCCGAGCCCTGCCAAGAGTGACTCTTGAGTGCACAGCCATAAGTTACTTTACCCCTGAGCATTGCTGGGTGTGGCCCCAAAATGAAACAAATAAACTCTTTTCTATTTTTTTTTTGTATTTTCCTGTCTCCAAACCTTTCCCCATGCCATTCCTTCTACCCAGAATGCCCCCTGATGCTCTTCTCTGCTTCCCTAAACTGTCTTCAAAGACAAGTTCAGAGGGCTAGAGCGAAAGTACAGCAGAGAGGGCATTTGCCTTGCAAGCAGCCAACTAGGGTTCTATCCCTGACATTCTATATGGTTCCCCAAGCATTGCCAGGAGTAATTCCTAAGTGCAGAGCCAGGAGTAAGCCCTGAGCATCATCAGGCGTGACCCAAAAAACAAACAAAAAACCCCAAAAAATAACCAAATTCAGAACCTGTATTTACCCACCAACATGCCTTCCCTTGGGGCAGACTGTCGTAACATTCCCTTGGCACTATACTTGACACTGTTACCAAAAAATGTGGTTAGGTGTCTTTTTACTCGCGCGTGTCTTCTCTATGCAATGTGTGCCATCTCCCTCGGGGGCACACTCCTTCCCTCACGTCCTTCTGCCCAGGAGCTCTGTGGCGGCTTGGTGGGGACTCAGTGCGTGCACACTGACCGGCTCTCCGCACTTCCTTTTATGTCTTAGTCTCTTACTTAGACTCTATGAAAATGCGGTACTTCTTACAGGAGCTTGTCCATGAGGGAGAGATTTCTTGGCTGCAGAGGCATCCCATGAACCAAGAGACCGTTCACATTTGGCTGGTGACCACTTCCAGCTTGACAGAGACTCATCTACATGTCAGAAAAAGATGTTCTTCATTATTGGTTCTCAACTTTGCCGAAGAAGTTAATATTTTCAAATTAGGTCCTTCTTAGGTTTTCTCCCATGACCCCCTCTCCAGTGACAGGACAGGGGCCAGAGAGATGGGCCAGGTGATAAGCGCTCGCCTTGCGTGCTGCTGACTCCAGTTTCCTCCCTGGCACCCCGTGGTCCCCTGAGCACCCCCAGCAGCAATCCCCTGAGCTCAGAGCTGGGAGTAGCTCCTTAGCCACAGTAGGTGTCCCCTACCTAAATAATTAAAAAAAAATGACAGGACAGCCTTGTTTCCTCTCATTCCTAAATGACAAATAACAGGCGGGGAAATAATCAGCCTGGGTAAAAGCAACAGAGGGCAGACAGGATGTTTATCACCATTACCACGTATTCTACATTAGAAAAGAAAATCTAAAAAGGGGGCTAGAATGGTAATACAGTGGGCAGGGTACTTGCCGTGCACGCACCCAACCCGTGTTTGATCCCCAGCACTTCACTCGAGAAATTTGGATTGATGCTGTTTCTTCAGTCATTAACAACCAGAACCATCTAAGCTGACTATTCAGGACACAGGTTGCCTGAATTATAGCTAGGCCAGTCCAAAATGAGTAATATTGGGGCTGGAGTGATAGTACAGTGGGTAGGGCATTTGCCTTGCATGAGGCTGACCTGGGTCCGGTTCCCGGCATCCCATATGGTCCCCGAATACTGCCACAGGTCCCCCAATTCCTGAGTGCAGAGTCAGGTGTAACCCCTAAGCATCACTGGGTGTGACCCAAAAAGCAAAAAACAAACAAACAAAAACCAAAATGAGTAGTACTTTAGTACCACCCACAGATTAGGTGGAATTATTCAATGTGTAGTAGTTTTTGTGCGGTTTGGTTTTTGGGTTCTGGCCCACACCTTACAGGTTCAGGCAGTGCTTAAGGCACTACATGTGCTGCAGATGCCCTACCCCCTCTACTGTTTCTCAAGCTCTGATATGTAGCAGCTTCACAGTTTTTATGTTTAATATAGTGAGCTTTGTGTTTATTTTGCTGCTGGGGTTTGAACCCAGGACTTCATCCACGTGAAGCATTTGCTCCACCACCAAGCACATTCTCAGCCTTGTAAAGGAATCCAGTTCACCTGGTTCATCCTCCAATGGACAAGGAATGGTCACTGTGTATTTTATTTTCAAATAACTCCTTTCCAAATTAGTATCATTTTCTTTTTCAATAGACTCCCAGCCAGGTCATTTTGCTATGAGTAACAGGAGCAAAGTGTCATGTAGGAGCTGGCACTACACTCCTACATGAGGCCTGGTGCTTCCTAGGAAGTGGCCTTGGTTAGGCTGGCCCACAGACTTCACTGAGAGGGATCGCTCCTTTCTGCAGTTTGCTGCAGTTTATACCTGGTTAAGTACTGAACATCAAAAAGGCAAATAAGGGGCTAGAGAGATAATATACCAGGTAGTGCGCTTGTCTTGCATGCGACCAAGCCAAGTTTAACCCTCAGCACCCCGTATGATCCCCTGAGCCCCGTCAGGAGTGATCTATGAGTGCAGAGCCAGAATAAGCCCTGGGCATTGCGCAAAACCTAAGTAAGTCAACAGGTGCAAATACTGAAAATAAGTTGGGGGCCGGGAAACTGGCTCAAAGGACTTTGCATGCAGGAGTCAGCACCGGCTTCTGCCTCTGGCACTGCCTGCTACTCCAAGCACTGTACCAGGAGGAGCCTCTGGGCACCTTGGCTTGTGGCCCAAAAAAACAAAAACTGGATAGACTGAAATAAGAGGAAAAGGAGGGAAACTTTATTTTAAAAATTCAATGGTGATGATAAAACTACAGAAACTCTGAGGTGAGAGCTTCTTTTCATCCACTCCTTTATTCCCTCCGCCATACTCTTCTCCCAAACAGGTTTACCACATAGTTGATTCTAGACTGCACAGCTTACGGATAACTTACCAGAACTCTGCAATTAATTTTTTAAAGTTATATTAAGTTTAACTGCATTGGACTATCATGATAAATATAATTAAAAGATAGTCATAAAAATGAACAAAGGGAAAAAAGAAAAATGAAAGTCATTTTGTAGATGATAAAAATTATATATTTCCATAATAAATATAAAATACAATATAGTCATAAATGGTATACACTATATCCAGCAGTTGTACATTCACCATGAAAATCCACCATGACTTTCTGCATTCAATTTGAGACGTGTAATTCTGAGCAAACTTCCTCCAAGCAGTAATGTTCTCATGCTCCAGGTCCTTGCTCAAAGTGACTTACCAGGTTGGAAGTAATGGACAGCACCTTGGACTGTGGGACTCGAGGTAAGATCAAAGGTGGTGGCTCATTCAGCTCACAGGGGCTCTCAGAACCTGGTCTGGTGACTGTGGCATTACTCTCATCATCTGAGCAAAGGAACAGAATCTATTACCATGGACACCTTCAGACCCAGAGCAACAGTCCTAGGGAAAACAATCTGTGAAGATGTACAATCTTAAATAGGCTTCACCTCACTTTTCATCCTAATTTCGTATTTCCTAAGTGGTTAAAAACAACAACAATAACAACAAATAACTCTCAAACCAAGAATTTAGTTTAAAACCATTTCCCAGGCCAGGGAGATGACAGAGGCCTGGAGCCCATGGGCACCCAGGAAACCCATGTTCAGGCAGGTTCAGTACCTGGCATCGTATGGCCCCTTAAGCACTGGGATGGCCCCCAAATGTACAAAAATAAAGTGGTTCTTCTAGGCTGTTTATTCCTGTTGGTACCAGATGGAATAAAAGAACTCTAAAATAAGCTGTCCTATAGAACGTTTGGAGTTGATAGGAATATTCTACAATTGTGCTGCAGAATATAGTGTTTGTTATGTGTTACTTAGTGTACTTCAATACGACGAGAATATGACTGAGAAACAGGCTGAATAATTTTTATAGCAACATGTGACTAGTAATTATCATTGTATCTCTAGGAGGACTGTCAGATCACAGAGCCTCAAAGAGTTCCCACACATGAAATGAGATGAATACCCACTGCTAAAACTCACATCATCAACAAGAAAAGGAGACACCTTGAGAAAGTGTGCAGAAACAACAGAGTCAGACCAGCAAAGACTTCAGAAATTAGAACTACCAGGTGCAGTAATTAAAACAAAAGAAGCCATTAAAAATCTGAGTACAGAGGCTGGGGCTATCGGACAGCGGGGAGGGAGCTTGCCATGCATGTCGCCCAGCCAGGTATGATCCCTGATATCCCATATGGTCCCCAGAGCCCGCCCAGGAGTGATCCCTGAGTGCAGATTATACCCTGAGAACCACTGGGTATAATCTCAAAACCAATAAAATTTTTTAAAATGATGATAATAACTTAAATATTGCTTCAAAATTTCAATGTTAAAACTAGTCTGGTTAAAAGTTTAAAACAGGGGATATGGTGCCGCCAGCAGGTCAACCTGTACCTGTGGGGCGAGTACATCAGCAGCTTGATGGTTCCTTCAGGCTTCCTGATACCCCAAAATTGCCGCTGTGCCTTTGGCTGGACCCAGCAACTTGGGGACGAATTTACCAAGAAATTAAATGGTCAAAAGTTAGGTATATGGGAGCCACGCCCACAAACCACCTCCCACTCAGCTATACAAGCTCATTTATTGGCCTTATTTCAGAGACCCACAAATCTTGAAAGAGACCAAAACTGTGGTTAATTTTGGACCCATGCATGGCTGAACAGACAGGAGTAAATTGGAGAGAGGTGGGTTGGCCAGGGGCCTGCCCAAGCAGAGCACCTGGTAGCTGTTTGATTCCACAATCCAAAAACAATGCCATACCCGACTCCACCGTCTCAGGACAGACCTCACCAAGGTATCATCTGTTAAAAATTTGGGTATGTGGGTCTTGTGACTGAAATCCAGGCTTTCTCAGGGTCAGGATGGGCTACCTCCCCCCATCTCCCTGTACTTCCAGAAGCCTCGGTAGTCACATTCACACCCCAAAGCAGCCACCCAATGAAAAGCTACTTCAGCCTAATCCTCCTGATAAAAATACCAAATGCCCTGAACAAACACCATGGCCTCTTAGCACCTGGGTTACAAACCGTCATTCACTAAGGAAAAGGAGAGGAAGAACAATAAAGAAAGAGGGGGGATAGGGTGTTGGGGGATGGTGGCAGGGAGACAGGGGACATTGGTGGTGGAAAATGTACACTGGTGGATCATTGTATGACTGAAAACCAACTAGCAAGACAGTTGACTGCTAGAATCGGAGGATGACAAGCTACTTGGGCCCTGTAGTTCTGGGACCGAGGGGTTACCCTAGTAGTTCTTGGGGGGCCTCCAGGCTCCACCTGGAAGTATTGACAGGGGAAAATGTTTTCTGAATTTGATTTTTTGTTTTATTTTGTTTTTGGTCCACGCCCAGTGGTGCTAAGGGGCTGGCTACTCTTGGCTCTGTGCTTGGGGGTGTCTAAGCAGTGTTCAGACTAAACCATGTGGTGTGAGGGCTCAAACCTGGACCTCTCTCATGCAAAGCATACACTCAGACCGTTAAGCTGTTTCTTTGGCCCTTAATTTGGTTTTTTGACTGTTCATTGCTGGAAGCTGAAAGAATGCTGAGAAGCATGACTGAGAAGGCATAAAAAGCCTTGAACAGAGAGCTCGGAGGGAACATGTTTCTAATAAAAATGATCTTCATGTTTGTTATTTAATGCGGAAAGCTTAGGCTCAACAATGTTTTTTCAATATTAATAAAATCTCTCTTTTTAGGGAGCGTGGCTTGGAGGGCATGGTTTGGGGCACATCCAGTTATGCTCAGGGCTTACTCATGGCTCTGTGCTCAGGGATCACGCCTGACAGTGCTTAGGGGACCCTATGGGGTGCCGTGGAAAATATAAACAAGGAGTGTCTACTTTTGCGCCAAAGAAACATGTCATATAGTAGGTTAGTTAGGGATCGAGAGTAATACTAAGTTTCCAACACAGATTCTTACCGGAAGCAAACCCTTCCCAGTGACTCCGCGTCAACTGCTCCATACAGCCCAGGGCCTTTCTCCACACATCATCAAACACGTAAGCGAGGACATCCTCCTTCATGCAGTAAATTGGGGAAACAGGAGGGTACCCTAATCTCTGTTTCTCTGTAGCTGCTCTTGGTTTCCTTCCATGAAACTCTTCTTCCCTGTGACAGATGCAAGAAGGAAAGATTTCATGCCACCTTTTTTTTTTTTTTCGCTTAGAGATCACTCAGGTCAGTGCTAAGGGGGACCGTATGGGATGATGCAGATCAAACACAGTTGGCTACATGCCAGACAAGTGCCCTCCCTGCTGTACTACTGCACTTCAGGGTTACCCTTTATTGTTTGCCATGACTTCTTAGGAGTCTGATTTGTGCAGATATTTTTGACAATTTATCACTGCTTTTTTAAATTTATATGCATTATATGTATTATATTATACTTTATATGAATTATTTATATGTAGAAATTTGTATTAAATTTAAATTTTAAAAAATATTTAATTCTAAACATATTGTTTTATTTGCAACATCTCAAATTTTTTTTGGAGGTTGAGGGGTTTGGGTCATATCTGGTGGTGCTCAGTGCTTACTCCTGGCTTTGCGCTCAGGAATCACTCCTAGTGAGGATTGGGGGAACTAGAGGATGAACCAGGGTTGGCTGCATGCAAGTTACGTGCTATCTCTCTGGTCTATCAATTTTTTTATACATGTGAATTTGCCTTTATGTAAATAAGTCAGGAATCTTATTTTTTCTCAAAAGAAGATTATTTTCATTTTCACCAAATTTGCTGAAATTATTATATTCTCACTCTCTCTGCTCTTTCTGTCCTCTGTTTCTCTCTCTCTCTCTCTCTCTCTCTCTCTCTCTCTCTCTCTCTCTCTCTTTCTCTCTCTCTCGTGTATTGGGTCACACCCATTATGCTCAGGACGTATTCCTGGCTCTGCTCAGGGATCACTCCTACTAGGCCTGGGGAATCACTGGTTGCCGAGTATCAAACCTGGATCAGTCACATACAAGGCAAGTGCCCTATCCAAGGCAAAGTATACTATCTTTCCAATCCTATACTTGTTAATTTTCAGTGTGTGTTTGGTTATTTCTGGACCTCTTATCTTTTCCGTTAGGACTAATGGCCATTTTATGATTACTATCTCACTGGTATCTTTAAGAAAAGGTCACCTTTCTAAGAATTTTCCCTTGCATGACCTAAAAATTCACCTGAGATTATTATCAGGAAAAGAGGAAGAGATCCTCTGGAGATGACTAGGAGTCATTTATGTCACATTTGACATTAATTATGTCCACACTATTTTTGTAAGCTAAAACCAAAAGAAGTAAGTTGACATAGAGCAGGAGAGGTCAAGGGGCGAGGGGGAAATCTCTGGAAAATCCAAAGACACTACTCTGCTGTATGTCCTGCGAGGAGTACATCACATGCTACGAGCAATGTGGCCTGGCTTCCGGGGGCGTGGGTCATCCATAAAGCACTCGCCTGCGAGTGTGAGATGCTCTGTCCAGTGTCTGCACCACCACAAAACATGAAACACAATGACTTGGTTATGTGTGGCTGGTTCGAGGATTATGTGCACTGACATGTTTGAGAAACTTGGAAATATGGGAAAACGAAAAATCCAGCATCATGTGAAACAATACAACTTGATCTAACTACACTCTCAAAGCCTAAAATGAGGAGCCAGAGAGACAGTACAGTGGGAAGAGAGTCTGCTCTGCTTTGCAGACAGCAGACCCGGTTCAATCCCCCTGGAGCCTGGAGTGATTCCTGAGAGCAAAGCCAAGAGAGCAAAGCCAATTTATTAAATGTAATAAATTTATCTCAGGAAGTGGTTTAGTCCTAACCACTGCTGGGTGTGGCACCCCACTCCCCAGAAGAATCCTAAAATGAAATGTTCTCATTTCTAGAAGAGCTGCTGCTTGCTGTGACTATCAATTCTGATCACATAAAGGCTTATAGAAATGATTTAAGAGGTTAATGTTTCAAAGAGGTAGTGTGGAATTATGATGAATTATGATTATTATGGACTTGGCTTTTTTTTTCTTTTTTTGCAGTGCAGGGAAGGGCAACAGATTTTGAATTGGCGACACTACTGGTTTTAGTAGTTTTGGTTTTAGCTCTATTTCAGACAAATCATTTAACCACTCTGATTATTACCTGTCCTGTAAAGAAGGTAATAGTTTCTATGTCACAGGACTATTATCCATACATACATTAGACTAGATATAGATATATTAACTATAAAAATCTGCATGAATTATATTTTTTGATTGTTGTTCTTTTGGGTTCATACCCGGCAATGCTCAGGGGTTACTCCTGGCTCTGCAATTAGGAATTATTCCTGGAGGTGCTTGGGGGACCATATGGGGTGCCAGGAATCAAACCTGGGTCAGCCGCATGCAACGCAAATGCCCTACCTGCTATACTATTGCTCCAGTCCCATGAACTGTATTTTATATCAACTGTAAATGCTCTTTCAAACAGAATTTATGCAAACAAAAGGCACCCTTCAACTGCTTAAAAAAAGTTTCTGAGTTTCCATGCATTACTGCAAATAATTTACAGAGGTCAAATATTATGTGGAGGGGAGAGAGATAGCACACTGGGTATGGCACTTACCTTACATGTTGCCAACCAGGTATTGAGGAGTATTGATCCCTGGCATCCCATATGGTCCCTAAGCACTGCCAGGAGTAATTCCTGAGTTGCAGAGCCAGAAGTGACCCCAGAGCATTAGAAAGTATGGCCCTCTCCAAAAACAATTTTTTAAAAATAATGTTGAGTTTCCCTCCCTACCCCAAGCAGAGCCTCGGCAGCCAAAGACCTCTAGAACCAGATACAACCATGCTGAGACCACTCTCCACACGCATGAAGGAACTGGCAGAGGAACACAGACATACGGGTCCCGGGGCTGAGATCTCCAAGCCTGCTTGGATCGGGGCTAAGCATCCTCCACCCAGATCCTCAATCTTCCAGTAGGCAGGGGTCACACCCACCAACTGCCCCCAGCTCCAGGTAATCCCATCAACGGCCAAGACCCAGAGACTATAAAACCCAGCTCCCGGAAGCGTGCGGCCATATTCGAGACCGTGTGACATCTTATTATCTCGTTCTTACTTTAGACAACCTGGCAGGCTACCGAATGTAACCTGCCCACATGGCAGAGTCTGGCAAACTCTCCATGGCGTACCCAATATGCCAAATACCAGTAACAATGAAGGGTCTCATTCTCCTAACCCTGAAAGAGCTTTGAATATGGCACTTTTTAAAATCTCAGGGCTAGGACGAAGGAGATGTTATTGGTGCCTGCTCGAGGCAATTGATGAACAACAGGATGATCATGATCATAAATGTATTTTAATCAATTAATTAGGCTTTTTGTGTCACATCTGGTGAAGCTCAGGGGTTACTCCTACTCTACACTCAGGAATAACTCCTACCAGTGCTCAGGGGACCATATAGGATGCTGGGTTGAACCAGGGTCAACCGCATGCAAAGCAAATGCCCTACCCACTATGCTCTGGCCCTCCAAAAAATTTATGTCAAGAAAAAAAAACGTAATAAATTTATCTCAGGAAGGAGCAGATGGTACTTGTAGGAAGAAAATACATAAGTCTAATGTGGAAGTACTAGGACTTTTTATTAACTAACAATGTGAACTCTGAATACCTAAACAGTAACAGAAAATGACAGAAACAAATAAAACTAATTATAGATTATATTGGTTTATTGGTTTATATTCTATAGAGAAACAGACATTAGGTATTGATACACAAACTAGGGGGCAAGTAATAAATGCAGAAGACATAACACTCACATGTCCGTGTGGTCGAAGGCCAGGTACTCCTCTATGATTCCTTCGGAAATGAGCACACGGTCTTCTTCTCTTTCCAGAGAAGACATGCTAGGGGATTTGGCAATAGAAGGCACTTTCTGAGCACAAGATGAAAAATGTAACTTCTTGCCCCTTATACCAAATCTGGAAGAGGAAAAAAAGGAAAAATTACCCAGACTTGATTTCTTATTTCCTTGAAGATGAAGTCTCCAATTGACCTACTATGAGCAGTTGTAAAATAATAAGGCGTAGGTCTGGAGCAACAGCACAGCGGGTCGGGTGTTTGCCTTGCACGTGGCCAACCCATGTTGGATCCCCAGCATCTCATATGGTCCCCCAAGCACTGCCCGGAGTAATTCCTGAATGCAGAGCCAGGAGTAACCCCTGAGCATCACTGGGTGTGGCCAAAAAGAAAAAAAAAGTGTGTGTGTGTGTGTGTGTGTGTGTGTGTGTGTGTGTGTGATGGAATCGAGGGCTTCCTACATGCAAAGCTAGGAAACACTTTTTTTGGTTTGTTTTTGGGGCCACACCTGGCTGTGCTCAGGGTTTATTTCTGGTTCTGTGCTCAGATGTCACTCTTGGTGTCCAGCTGGTGCTCCAGGCACCACACACAGTGCTAGTGTTGGAACCTAGGCCCCCATACGCAAAGCACACACTCAGCTCACTGAGCTCTCTCTTCAACCTTATTTTATCTTAAAGACACAAAACAGCAATGATTGCAAGAGCTTCCAGAGAGCTTAAGATTCTGATTATAGAGTTGAAGATTTTTGAATTGATGTAACATTGATTTGCATGTTTATATGTATATGTTTTTATATTTCAGGGAAAATACATACATACAGTGTGATCACACTTGTTCACCAAAGGCTATGCTATTATCCCTCCACCACTGTCCAGAGGATCCTGTTGGCTCCCTTTTTCCACACCCACCAGCCTGTCAGCCTGCCATGTACGTGCCTTGGGTGACCACATTTTGGTCATTAGTCTAAGGATTTGTTTTCATTGGACGTTGTCTATTCCCTCGCTTCATTTCTTATATCCCACCTATGAGTGAGCCCATCTGGGATTTGTGTGATTATGGGTTTTCATGAAAAAAGATTTTCAGCAAGTGTCAACTGCTAAGCCAGCATTAACAGATTATTGTGGTAAAGACCTTTGACCTTTTTGGAAAGGGGAACTGTTTTTTCTTCTTGATGTGGGTTGCTGATGGCCAAACAACTGCAGAGGCAGTAGATGTTTCTAGCAGGGTTGGGGTTATGAGATACCATGGCCCATCTCTCCTTCTAGTTAAGATTCACTATTGCTATTAACTAATTAGTTGAACCAGGGACGAACAGCGTGTACATAAGTATAATAATGAAGATTTGCAGGATAGTTTTGCTCCTGCATGCATTATTGTATTTAACCCTTTCACAGCTTTGTGGCGATTGGTATTCAGCAATGAGGAAAGTCAGGGATATAACTCCACACTGGAGTACTGGCTTTGCACAGGTGAGGCCCAAAGTTCAATCCCTGGTACCACATGCACAGAGAGAAAAAATAAAAACAAACAGAAATGAAAGAAAAATAACTACCAAACATGGAAATGTGTAAGTGACATAGCTGAGATTTGAAATGGAATCTCTGACCCAAACCTACCTTACTTTTTTTTTGTGTGTGAGAGTAGGTGGTGAGTGGTGGGGGTGGGGTGGGAGGGTGAGCCCAGAACTCACTGCTGTGCTCAGGACTTACCTCTTGGCTCTGTGCTCAGCGATCACTCCTGGTTGGCTCAGAATGGTTATTGGGGATATGTGGTGTTGGGGATAGAATCTGGGTCAACGTGTGCTAGGCAAGCACTGTACCTGTTGTACTATACCTCTCTGGCTCAACCGAATCCTATGTTTTTCCACAGTTTCTGCTGGTTTTATTAGGGAAAAATATGATGAATAATATTTGCCCAGCAATTTCCTAAATTATGTTAATTTTTATTTTTCTGAATTGAGAAAGAATGTAATAGATATTTTCCTTTTATACTCAGGGGATTAAACAGTGTGCTAGGAAATCAAACCTGAGCCTCCTGTATACAAAGTATGTACTTCATCCCATTGAACTCTTATGGCCCGAAATTTCTTTTAAATGTAGCACTGTAGCACTGTCCTCCCGTTGTTCATCGATTTGCTCGAGCAGCACCAGTAACATCTCCATTGTGAGACTTGTTGTTACTGTTTTTAGCATATTGAATACACCATGGGGAGCTTGCCAGGCTCTGCCATGTAGGCGGGATACTGTCGGTAGCTTGTCAGGCTCTCTAAGAGGGACGGAGGAATTGAACCTGGGTTGGCTGCATGCAAGGCAGATGCCCTACCTGCTGTGCTATCGCTCCAGTCTTCTTTTTTTTTTTTCTTTTTGGGTCACACCCAATAATGCTTAGGGGTTACTCCTGGCTCATGCACTCAGGAGTTACTCCTGGCGGTGCTCGGGGGACCATATGGGATGCTGGGAATCAAACCCGGGTTGGCCGTGTGTAAGACAAACGCTCTACCCGCTGTGCTATCGCTCCAGCTCCCTGAAGAACCTATTTCATCCTGGAAAACCACCATCGATGTGATCCACTTCTGTGACTTCTAGTTCATGGTTCTTTCAGTTTCATGGTCCAGAGTCTCATATAAGAAAGGACACAACTGGCCCAACTTGAACCAAATCTACTTTAGACCAATCACCTATCTTGGGGAAGGTGTAAAGAACTCAGATATAGTTGCTGGGTCCCACTACTACAAGCTGAGAGCAGCTCTCATGCATGGAGCATTGGCTGGGCACTGCTCAGAAACTTCCAAGAACAAGGTCCATGATAAGTCGTAACCTTTGGCTCATCATCTCAGCAGAGCTTTGGCCTATAAGATGCCAACCCTACCCTGTGTTCATGCTTATTCTCTTCTTTATATGGCCTGCAATGGCCAATGGCCAACACTATTGGACAAAGGCACTCAGAGTCTGGAGGATGACAACATGGTCTTCCTTTATCCTTCATACAGCTCTTCAGTACAGATCAAATCAACCTTAAGTGGAAATCCCAAGTCCCTTCTTGTTCCTACTCCTTTCCTCTTCTCTTATCTACTTGACCTCCACCAACTCCATTTCAGCCCTCTCCTAACTTCACCCCAGGTTTTAAGCCCCAGATTCATTCTGGCAGATGCTCTGTGGTTGGTGCCTTAGAGACAGATGAAGCTTCATTGCAGTATTTGGCATCTAAATAACTTCAGATCTCACATATCCTTTACAGTAAGTCATCAATAAGACAAACCAACAGATCATCCTGCAGATCAAATCATTTTTCAGACTATTTTTACTCCAAGAGATCAGTTTTATTCTAAGAAACCCTCGCCCCCAAAAAGTAAAAATAAACTCAGAGGAATCCACAACACATATCATACTTTTGATTCCTGATGTATATCTACCAAGTGGCTTAGAACTCCTCTTTTGCTGCCTGCCAGTTACTGTGAAACATGGATGCCTGCTCAGGGCTGAAGCAATGAGTGACAGCAGTCAGCCTGTGTCATTCGGTACAGGCACCACTCATTTAGGAGCCTGGGAGAGGATGTCACTCAGCACTCTCTGACCCATGGCAGAGGCTGAGGGAAAAACACTAATCAGTACTGGAGAGAAGGTGGGCAGGGCGGCGGGGAGGGGATCACTTAGTCAGCTGCCCTGGCCTTCTCTTGGAGAAAGAATTTCTGGAATGCGAAGGAAGTCATAGCCAAATTGGTGGGTGGTGCCTTTGAGATGAATAATATTTCATCTATATTTGAGCTCTTCTTAAACATAGAAAATTATGCTACAAGAAGCAGCGTTTAATCAGCGCTTTATTTTCTGCCAAGTGAGGCCATTTAAGGATTTTTTAAATGTTAAATTTGCCAAAGCAGATTTGCCCTATGGTGATATAATGAAGCGGGTCCCTGACTCCAAATCTGATTTTCATATAGCACAGAAAGTCACCTTGGGTGAGGGAAGGCAAAGAGATCGGATGGAAACCACAGAGATAAATGTGGGTTATGCCAAGGGTTGTTTTTATTTTTTTTGGTGGGGAGTGGGTTGCTCCTAAGTGTTGCTCAAGAAGCCCTGGGGGTCACTCCCATGATAGTCAGTCAACCAGGCCAGATAGCTTACTGCTAGGCCCTTTGATGTGGTACTGCTCAAGCCCTGCAGTGCTGAAGACCACCAGGACCACCTTGCAAGTGCTGGGGCATTTGGAGGGCTATACCCAGGAGTACCTGTTCTGCTGCCAAAGGATACCAGGGATCAAACTTGAGACCTTACATACACAAAGTATCCACCCTAACCCTGAACTATTTCTCTAGTCTCCTGCCAAATGTGTTTTAAGTGGTGAATCTGTGGGTGCCTGTTACATTAGAATTAAATAATAGTAAGTTATATATAAGTTGAAAATGGAATAGAAGAGTCATAAGTTGAAAATGGAATGGAAGACTCATAAGCTGAAAATGGAATGGAAGAGTCACTAAAGCCCTGAGCAATTTCAAGTTTCTATCTTAAATCTTAATTTTTATTTATTTATTTATTTATTTATGCTCAGGCTGTTGTATTTCTTTGACTCCAGAGCTTTTTCTTTTGGGGGCGTGGGATGACACAGCTGATGGTACTCAGGGGTTACTCCTGGCTCTGCACTTAGGGATCACTCCTGGCAGACTCAGGGGACCATATGGGATGCCAAGATTGAATCTTGCTTTGCTGTGTGCCAGACAAACGCCCTACCCACTGTGCTATCGCTGTTAGTGCAAGACCCTAACTTTTAAATGGGATTTTCATTTTTTTTAATGTTAGATTTTTTTTTTTAATGTTAGAAAGGGGATGTAGAAACAGTACAGGAGGTAGGGCATTTGCCTTGCACATGGCTGACCCAGATCTGTTCCCTAGTACCCCATATGCTCACTGGAGCCCACCAAAAGTGATCCCTGAGCACTGAACCCGGAATAAGCAGTCTGGCTGTGCCTCCTCCAAAAAAAAAAAAAAGAAAGAAAGGTTTAGAAAACACTAGATTCACAGAAGAACAAACAAGTAAATATCTCTATAATTCCACCATCTTTAGGACATGAAAATCATAATCTTCTCTCCCACCACTCCTCCAAATCCCAGAAGTGACCTCAGCAGGCTCTTTTTAATTTACAGAATGGTAACACAGTAATTACATGAAGAAAATGGACTCAGATCCTGGAATTCCTACGAACATGCAAATTAAGAATGGCTAGAGAGACTGGTACTCTACTACCTGAACACATACACACACAGACATCTGAGAAACAAAGGGCCTTCCTGTGGTGCAAGTCAAAAGAGGGTGGGGTGGAAGTATAGAGCAGTTAATGGCTGATAAAACCGTAAAGATTACATTGTAAAAATTAAGTGGTAAACAGGAAAAGGAGGGGTCAAGAATCATCTCCCAGGTGTGCTGCTAGGTCAGCTGAGCACACAGGATGCTAGTTGAGCTGGCTGCAAAGCTGAGCTCCAGGAGATGGGTGCCTCCAGGGATCCCACCTGGCCCGGAAGGAGAGAGCCCTGATTGTGCAGAGAGAGGGTCCAGCTCTCTGAGAGCAACCCCTTGTGCTGGGGCCCTGGGGGGAAAGTCAGGCTTTGCGGGGAGTGCTTGGAGAAAAGCCACAGATATCCAGATTCTTAAAGGGTTAGCGGAAGGTCAGGGGCGGTGGGTAGGGGTGGGAGCTAGGAGAAGCAGCACTACTGTGGGAGTGTGGGGAGGGACCGAGCTCTGAAACAGAATCACACTCCTGGGCTTTCCAGAAGGACCACAGGGTCAGTTCCCATGGGGCAGTTGAGAGGCTGGGAGGTACTGATGCCTGGCAGGTTCTCTCTCTTTTTTTAAATATATTTGAAAGATATTCATTCCACCTCTCGGAGAGCCCGGCAAGCTACCGAGAGTATTCGATATGCCAGACACAGTAACAACAAAGTCTCCAATGGAG
>JAOXYA010481742.1:0-16248 GCA_028565675.1 Sorex palustris | reverse complement strand
GTGGAGTTCATGCACAATTCAATCAGCTAAACAGTGGCTGAATAAATAGCAGTACTCCTACAAAAAAAGAAAAAAAAGAATAGTTTATTCTTGTAATCAAAGTATGCTATCCCCCATTAAGATGTTGTTTCCCATTCAAATTTTCTGGGATAAGGCAATAAATACCTCCTGCAGGGAACAAAAAGGCTCTTGGTCCATGAGACTGTCATCCCCCAATCCTACTCTTTTAGTCTCATTTCTGTATGTTTTTTTTCCTTTTCGAGTCACACCCCTCGATGCTCAGGGTTGCTCCAGGCTCTGCACTCAGAAATTACTCCTGGCGGTGCTCAGGGGACCATATGGGATGCTAGGAATCGAACTGGGTCAGCCATGTGTAAGGCAAACGCTTGAACCTGCTGTACTATTGCTCCAGCCCCCTGTATGGTTTCTTAATACTCAGAGGCACCCCGGCTTTGGCCCTGTTCACTGGGCCAGATCCCCGGCACTAAACTTGTTGTTCCCTCTCATTCAATGTACTGATATGTCCTGTGGGTTCTATCTCTGACATGGACCCTGAGTGTGATCTCTTCTCAGTCTCCATTGTTTTACCCAGTCCCACGTTCTTCAGTCTGGTGTTCCGCTGCTGAGTGTAATATCTGAAACTCCATTAACTTCAAGTGCATAAAAAAATGAAATATGAAATAGAAATGAATTTCCTCAGCTTAGAGTAAGGCTTAGTATCTGAGTTAATAATGCTGCAAATGACACCATTAAAAATACAACAGCATACTTCTGGGTGCCTGAACACTTCCCAACTCTATCTTGGCAAACTGTTCCTGCCAAATTCCTTTCAGTTCTGATGACTCAGTAGAGACAGAGAAGAACTTGGTGTGCGTAATAAAAGATTCTCTCAGTTGATTTCTTTGCAGCTGAGAGGTATGGTCTTCTAAGCTCCTAGACGTAACTTGAGCAATGTGGCCTGGTGACGCTCTCTCTGGTTTCTGTAGCCCTTTGTTTACTTGTAAAATAAAATAAATATTTGATGGTGTTATAGAAGTTGTAAGACACAAGGGGGCAGCAAATTCGGCTTTAAAAAAAAATGTCTTATAAGGAATGAGTGTTGGAACTTTGTGGGCTTTTTGTGTTGTTTTATTTTGTTTTGGCTTTTTGGGTCACACCCAGCGATGCACAGGGATTACTCCTGGCTCTGGACTCAGGAATTACTCCTAGTGGTGCGCGGGGACCATGTGGGATTGAACCCGTTTTGGCTGCGTGCAAAAAAAATGCCCTACCTGCTGTATTATTGCTCCAGCCCCAAGTGTTGGAACTTCGTATGACAGAAACCCAGACATGAACAAGTTCAACAGATTGTCTGCATTTTTCTTGTGTCTATTTTCTTCGCATCTGAGAGTCCCATATCTTCCCTTCTTTCTCTGTTCAGTTTATTTGGATACACGTGACATGTATACTATCTGCTCATATGCTCGGGTGTATATTAATCGGCAGGTACAGAAAGGTGAGAAGAACAAGACCTTTGTCTTCCTGAAACTTAGTTTATTGTTGGTAATGGAACTGTATCGACAGAATAAAAAGAATCATTGAGAGACAGGAAGGAATATGAGTGGGGGCTGGGGACCAAGTAATGTTTACTGGAGAAAAAAAAAAACATTTTCTGAAACTTAAACTAGTCCAAAGGCATGAGGCCTTTGACACACAAAAGACCCATCTCAGAAGCTTGGAAAACCATTAAAATGCAGAATTGCAGGCCAGAAGCAAAGATACAGGAGGTAGGATGCAAAGATGCCAGGGTGCAGGAGGAAAAGTGACAAGCTGCAAGAAGAGTGGTGACTGGCCCCCACCACTGGAACAAAGGCCAGGTGAAAATACCAAAAGGCCATTGAGGGCTCCACGCTCTTGGCAACCACCATAGCAATGAATGGGAAGGGCCACATTGGGTAAAAATTGCCACCGTCACTGTCCTCCCATTGTTTATCAATTTGCTTGAGTGAGCACCAGTAACATCTCCATTGTGAGACTTGTTGTTACTGTTTTTGGCATATTGAATACGCCACGAGGAGCTTGCTAGGCTCTGCCTTGCGGGCGGAATATTTTCGTTAGCTTGCCGGACTCTCCTAGAGGGATGGAAGAATCCAACCCAGGCCGGCCACATGCAAGGCAAGTGTCCTACCCGCTGTGCTATCGCTCCAGCCCGATAAAAACTTGTACATAAAGTAACTGGCAGAGGAAGAGGCCATGCACGTACTCCCTTGTCCTCTCTTGAGTATCTTAGGGCATGGGTCCCCATTTGGGGTAATTGGCCTGCATATTTCTAATTAGGATGTGTACTTGGCATTTTTCACTTTGGAGAAACCCATGTTCTCTCTTGAGCACGTACCTAAATCTACCCCTCTCCTTCCCTCCTAAATAAGCATGTTTACATCAAAGGAAATTTTGACTCTTTTTTTTTTTTTTTTTTTTTTTGCTTCTGTGAGGGAAAGGCGGCAAACCCAAAAGGCTTGAGTAAGATTTAGGACTAACTTTCTTCCCTGCCAAGAACATTTCCTCTCTTCCTGAGTTCCTAGCTCTGGGAGAAATCAAGAGGCAGGGATCATTTCTGGTACTGTGCAGAACAAGTAGACTTCAGGTGTAGTTTGAGAGTAGTCTCACGGAGCCAGGGAGACACAAGCATCTGTATCGTGCAGAGGCTCATTACAGATTTTCATCAGTCCTAGATTTCCCGGACGCATGCCCTGGTGACAGAGATGGGTAGAGAGGGAAGCTGTAGATTTCCTTCTTGAGGTGGCCACCTCTCTCCTCCCCTCTTCACATAAGCCACCTGGGGATCCTACTCCTCTGCTGGTGGGTGTCGAGTCTCCTACTGGCAACATGGTTATCATACAGAACCTGAAGATGGGAAATGGAAGCTGGTGTTGCAGGAGACAAGTAAAGTGAGGAGCGAGGAGACAGGGAAGAATGCTAGTCTTCCTGCTCCCTCTTCCTCAGTCACCTGGGGAAATGCATTCAGGATGGAAGGTGGTGTCAAGACTGGTGAAGTCTACCGTGAGCACCTGTCCACCATGGATGCAGTGTCCCACCAGTCCCTGCTGAGCAGTAATCAAGCTGCACCCAAGGCCCTTCATAGTGTGAAAGAAAATCTCACCACCTGACTTCTCTGGGACCCACGGTCTTAGGCTCGATTTGTTCTTTGCAGGATTTGCTCTTTGCAGAATTGCTCTTTGCAAAAAAACAAAGTGGGGGAAGGAAAGGATAGTCCATCCTAACCTCTGCCCTGATTTCTAGGCCATTCTTTATCCTCTCATGAAAGAATTTCAGCACGGAGGAAACAGTGAAATAGAAAACCTTTATTCATGGACAATAATAAAGAAAAAATAAAGAAAACACATTGAGATAAAGAAAAAACACACTGAGAAAGAATCGGGGATTCTTTAGAGGGAGAGAGAGAGCTTTGAATGACTTTTAAGATGGAGTTTTATATGGATGTTCTCCAAGTTACCTTGACCTGGAATGGGTTGCATACATAGGAGTTAATCAGGGGATTTTCATGGGGAAGAGGTTTGAACTGTTGGTGGTTTTCTTTTAAGTTCTTATCACATTAGTGAAGGAAAGCAGATAAGCTGGTGGAGAGTGTGGTGTTCGAATGTTGCATGCATGTAGTCGTATCACTAACAGATTCATACATTATAAATCTATATTGTGGAAAATAATGGAGTTGTAAGTTCCTTATATAGTTTAAATGTTAATTCCTAAACTCCACATGATCCTACATAGTTTATTCAAGACCATTCAAATCAGAATCTTAACACATATCAGCATCTTCTTATTCAAGACAACTTAATCATCTATTGGTAGATAGATGGGTAGATTTTAAAGCATGGCATACATATGCTGAAATATCAGCAAGCTTTAAGAGGAAGGAAATTCCATGATATGTGATGACATGGAGGAACCTTAAGAACATTTTGCTAAGTGATATGATTCAGTCATAGAGATCAGGGTCTGCATAAATCCCTTTATAAATAATCAAATTCATGTTTTTTGGATTGCTTAAAAAAATAAATGACATCTTGCCATTTGAATTGACTTTGAGAGTATACTTTGTGAAATAAGCCAGATGAACAAAGACAAATATCAAATGATTTCACACATATGTGGTTTATAGAGAAAATAAATGCATAAAATAAATAGAACAAAAATAACCTTTTGGTCTCAAGGACCAATTAGTGGTTCTCTGAAGGAAAAGGGGATGGGGGTAAACCAGGGCAAAGGGAAAAGGTGAAGGGCAGATTTCGACTCAGAGTGATAAACTTAAAATAACATATCTCATGCTTATTTTCAAAGATGCAGATCTGAAACTTCCAAATGTTATAATGCAAAACTACATACATTTTTTTTAAGTAAGAGAACGACCGAATAAAGACACTAATGATAGAGCTGGAGTGATACCATACAGAGGGTAGGGCAGGAGCCTGGCATGCAGCCAACCTCGGTTTGATCCCCTGGAATCCCATACGATCCTCCAAGTCCTCCAGGAGTGATCCCTGAGTACAGAGCCAAGACTAAACTCTGAGTATTGCTGGGTGTGCCCCCACCAAAAGAACAAACAGAAAAAAAAAGACACGGTGGTACATATGCACATTGGCTATAAGTAAAGATGAAACTGTGTGATTTACTGTTACACGAATAGATCTAGAGAGCATCATGCTGAGTGAAGTTGGTCAGGAGAGAGACAGACACAGAATAGCCTCTCTCATATGTGGGACAGAAAGAAGCGTGGTAGAAGAATAACAAACACCAAAAGGTAACAGAGACTGAGAACAGATCCTCAGTAGGTGGCCTGGGGAGGAGCAGGAGTGGGTAAATTTGGCGATGGTGAGGGGGCACTGAGACAATGGTGGAGGGAAGTGGACACTCTGGTGGACGGTTGTGATGCTGGAACGTTTGTGCATGAAACTCTGCCATTAACAATATTGGAAGCTACTATGCCTACAAATTAAAAAATAGAGACATAAAGATTAAAAGACTGATTCGAATACAATAATTTTTCAAATTATTTGAACTACAAGTTGTTGAGAATAGAAATATTGCTTAGTCAACTGTAGCACTGCCCTCCCTTTGTTCATCGATTTGCTCGAGCGGGCACCAGTAATGTCTCCATTGTGAGACTTGTTGTTACTGTTTTTGGCATATCGAATACACCACGAGGAGCTTGCCAGGCTCTGCGGTGCAGGCGAGATACTTTCAGTAGCCACCCCGAGAGGGGTGGAGGAATTGAACCCTGGTTGGCCACATGCAAGGCAAACAGCCTACCTACTGTGCTATTGCTCCAGTCCAGGAAAAGGCTAGTTAAAATGTTTTGAACAGATGCATGTAAGTTATATCAAAGATTCTCTTTGCCTATTTGGTTCTGTATCACCATCCACTCATCTCTCTTTATGACCCATTCCCAACCATCCAGTCACTTGTCTTCCTCCTTTCCTCCCTCCCTCCCTCTCTCCCTCCCTCCTCTCTCCTCTCCTTCCCTCCCTCCCACTTCTTCCCACCCTCTCTCCTTCCCTCCCTCCTCACTTTCCTTCCACCTTCTTTCCCATCTTCCTTCCTTCCTCCCTTCCTCCTTCCCTTCCCACCTTCCTTCTCACCTTCCTTTCCTCCTTTCCTTCTTCCCTTCCTTCTTTCCATCCACCCCTCCTTCCTTCCATCTCTTCATTCATCCGCCCATCTGCCCACCCACCCAATCTGCCACCCAATCGACAGAGACTGAAGACTCAGGATATTCTGATCTTCTCATCTTGCAACCTGGGCATTTGCTTCTAAACCTTTTGGTATAAACACCACACAAAGAAAAGTGTGGACACTGTGTAGCTCTGGATTCAAATTCCTCTTCTGCCATCTTCCTGGGATGAGCTTAAACTTCATTTTCCTCATTGGAACCTGGAACCAGTACTTCCAAGTCCAGACAATTGTGGGCCCATACAGGAGGCATATACACACCCCTTGATGATGTGCTGAGGACAACATAGAACATCTCACCCCTGTGTCCTGTGCCTGAAACCTCTTGGAGTGTGGAGTAGTTGGGGGCCTGGGCCTGCTCTCACCCAGAAACCCCGAGGGCCATGGGGGAAGGGAGCCTCTCTGCTCCTCTTGCAGAGAATCCAGTCCCCCCCTCCCCCGTTCCATCCTTGGTCATGACCTAATTTTGGTCTGACCTGCGCTGGCGTCTTCCTTTTCCCCTCATTGTCTCAGAGACCTCCAGTGAACTTGGCCAGGCCGGTTTCCGCCGGCATGATACGCCTTGGCCCAGCTGCACATGTGCGCACACCTTTCTCCTTCTCTGCCCACCCCACACCTGCTCTGACACACTTTCCTGTCAGCGTTGCCGAACTTCCTTCCTCGCCTGTCCCTGCCTGCCGCTCGCTTCCCGCTCCTGGCAGGCGACAGCCCTCTGGGTTGTCACCTGCTGAGTCCGGCCACCCCTGACCCCCTGTCTCTGCTTACTCTATTTTTATCACCATCCAACATTAGCTGACATATTTCTTGGGCCCTTGATGGCCTGCGCTCACTGCAGTAGGGTGTGAGCTCCGTGGCTTTATTCACAGACTCAGCCCAGAATACGGCGAGTGTCACAAAGACTTGTTGGAGGAGTGAATTGCTGAGAAACAGAAACTGGGTTAACTCTGCCCTAAAACTCCTCCGACTCACAGAATTCATCCCCACTCCCAAGTCTTTGACGTTGGCTGCCAGGGTCAAGGTGAGGACCTGATGGAGGAAAGTTCTAGCCTTCAGCTCATCCCCCATGAGATGCGGGAACAGGTGAAATTCACCTGGTTGAGTGTGAGAAGAGGTCAAATATGAATTCACGTGACCCCCCAAGAGTGGGCAGGGAAGGAAGTGGACAGAGGGGGGCTTGAGAGGCTAGACTGGGCAGTCATGCAGACCAACCTTCTGCTCCAGAATCCACCACTTTCTAGAAGTTTCTTGCAGCCTCTGGGTCTCTTGGGCAGTGGGTCTAATGGAGCCTGCCTCATAGGGGAGGTTGTTAACCTCAGAATCTACCAACTATGCCAATCTATTGGCATCTGAGCACTGGGGCTCAGTGGCCGATACCCAGGTGAAAAACTTAGCTTTGCATAATGTCATCAAGTGATGTGAGCTTGAGAAAAGCGTACAGCTTCCTGGGGAGTCATTTCCCCCGTGCAGGACGTATGAATCTTGCCTGACTTCGCCCGCAGGAGTCCTTGGGGCCTGTGGCTCCTCCTAGTAAGGCAGCATCTTCCTTTTCTTTTTCTATTTTTCGTTTCTTTTCTTTTTTTTAAGAATTAGTCTATAAAATTCAAGGTGTATTTTATGTCCAGGAAAACGGGCACATCTTATTTATTTACTTATTTATTTATTTATTTTGCTTTTTGGGTCACACCTGGTGATGCACAGAGGTTACTCTTAGCTCATGCACTCAGGAATTACTCCTGGTGGTGCTCGGGGGACCACCATATGGGATGCTGGGAATCAAACCCCAGGTCGGCCGCGTGCAAGGCAAATGGAAAAGGACATATCTTAAATGTAGAGAATTCTGAATGTATTTATCCACTCTGCGTCCTTGGAATCCACACCCCACTCGAGGTAAAGCTCATTTCCATCACCTCGGTCGGACCCCCAGGCGCCTTCCCAGGCAAATGCCAGATCGCCTCCACCCTGAGAAGCAACAGTGCTCGTACCTGTGTCCGGAAGCTCAGACTCATGGATATACGTCAGATGTTTTCCGGGGTCTAGTTGTTGACTCAGCTCAGGCAATTGGGTGGTTCGTCCTAGAGGACAGTGGGGGAGGATTGAGGGTGTGTGAATGTGTGTGAACAAGTTGCTTTTTCTCTTTGATACTGAGAGGAACAATGGCTGGACCGTAAGATAAGGGCATATTTCACTGAACAAGACACAATAAAAGTCCTTGATAATCATAAAGTTCTCTTCTCACCCAAGATAGACACTGTCTCAGTAACTTTTCACACCCTTAAGGAAAATATGTGTGTTCTGCTAACTATCGAGGTCCCTTTACTTGTAGGGATTGATTGTGTAGTTTAAATCTTCTAGGACCCTCCTGTCAGTTCTGGACAGAAGTTTTGGTGCCAAACAAGAATTCTGTCTTTTTTTTTATTTTGTCCTCAGGTTCTGTTGATGTCTGTGTCTTATATTTCAAAGGTCTGCGATCAGTGACATTCATATTTAGGGTTATAATGGCTTTAACAAATTCATTTGCTGGCCGGAGAATAATTAAGTCACTTCCTTGCATCCCACTGACTCTGATTCCAATTCCTGCTGCCTTATACAGTCTTGAGCACAGAACCAAGAAGAATTCCTGAGCACTGCTGGTTGCATCCTCAAAGCCCCTCAAAATAATAAATTTGCCAATTGATGATTAATAAATGTCCTGCTAATATTTTTTTTATCTCATCTTCTACTTTGTTCTTAATGGGCTCATGCAGCCTCTAGCTTTGAAATTATTGGTCTTTATACTTCAGACAGGTTTCCTGTAGACAGAAAACTGGGAATCTTTCTATTTTCTACATTCTGGCCTCCCTCCCTGCCCCGTGGCATCTTTAATTGGAGAGTTAAAGTTGTTGTGGTTAATAGTTTCTCTCTTCATTTTTGTCTGCCCCGTTCCAGTGTACTCTGCACTTCTCTGTCTTATCCTTCCTGCCTCCTTTACAATTCACAAGTTACTATTATTATTTTGGTGTTCGTTTGGAATGAGCTTTAAGTAGCAGGCTTTTAATTGACGCTTAGGGACACCGCTAGCATTAAAATCCGCATCCTCCGTTGGAAAACACTCTCCTTCCATCCTTGCCTCTCACCCCCACTGTGCACTTGTCAAATAGTTCAAATCTAGATTTGACCCTCAGTGCATCAATGCAGTTATTATTCTCATCGCCGGTCACAGTTTTGTAACAGCTTTATGAAGGGTTACTTCATACACGATGTGAAATCCGGCCGCTTTCAAAGGCCAGTTTGATGTGCTTTAGTCCCTTGACAGTGTTGTACAAATCTGACAATGTTAGAAAGTTTCCATCGGCCCCAAAGGATTCCTTTATGCGCATTTTAGTTCCTTGTCCTTGTCCTCTTCCAGCCTTGGGTAGTTTATTATTATAAAAAATATATATTAGCAGTTTATTAAGTTGTACTATGAAGGCAATTTGGTACTTAAAAATTTGGGGCTGGAGTGATAGCACAGCGGGTAGGGCATTTGCTTTGCATGTGGCCGACCTGGGTTCGATTCCCAGCATCACATATGGTCCACCCCCTCCCCCCCCAGCACTACCAGGGGTAATTCCTGAATGCATGAGCTAGGAGTAAGCCCTGTGCATCGCTGGATATGACCCCCCCCAAAAAAAAAACTTTTAAAAAATATAAAATAAATAAAAATTTCTTTATTGAATCACCATGAATCACAAAGTTATTCATGATTGAATTTCAGGTGTACAATGCTCCAATATTAATCCCTTCACCAGTGTCCACTTCCCTCCACGGCTTCCCTCCCAGTTTCCCTCCTGCCCCAAGCCTACCTCTATGACTGGCACTTTTTTTTTCTTTTTGGGTCACACCCAGTGATGCTCAGGGGTTACTTCCAGGCTCTGCACTCAGGAATTACTCCTGGCAGTGCTCCAGGGACCATATGGTGATGCTGGGAATCGAACCTGGGTCAGCTGCGGGCAGGGCTAACATCCTACCTGCTGTGCTATTGCTGTAGCCCCAGCACTTTTTTTTAAATCCTCCTTTTAGTCGCTGTAGTTTACAGTACTATTACTGATAGGGTATCATGTCTGTCTCCTTTCAGCACCCAGTCTCCTTGTCCAGAGTGACGACTTCCCTCTATCATTGTGATAGTTGACCCTTCCCTGTCCTATTCTCCCTCTCTCCTGGTGGCAAACTTCCTTCTAAGGACCAGTTCTCCTGCTGTTTATTTCTATTGCCTTTGAATATTAGTTATTATCTCACTGTGTTTCTTTTGTGATTTGTGTTTCTTTAGATTGCTCATATGAGGTCATTCTGTGTCTGTCCCTCTGCCTCTGACTCATTTCACTCATCGTGATACTCTCCAGATCTATCCACGTATCTGCAAATTGAATGACTTTGTCCTTGCTCATGGCTCAGTAGTATTCCATCATGTAGACGTACCAGAGCTTCTTTATCCATCCATCAGCTACTGGGCACTCGGGCTGTTTCCAGATTTTGACTCATTTGAATAAGTGCTACAATGAACACAGGCATGCAGATGTCTTTTCTACATTGTTTTGGGGGACACTCTGGAATTCCCAGGAATGGAATTGCTGAGTTGTAGGTAAGCTTAATTCATTTTTTTTGATAAATGTCCATACTGCCTTCTAAAAAGGCTGGGCCAGTAGCCACTCCCATCAGCAGTGTCCATCCTTGCCAACACTGGTTACAGCTTAGTACTAGGATATATTTTAATGTCTATAACTTTGCTTCCCTAGGAAATTTAGTATCTGTGCAACTGTGCCATAATGTGGTCCTATGCACCTGGTAATTTTTTGCTAGTCACCATGAAGTTACAAAGTTATTCATGATTGGGTTTCAGGCAGACAGTGTTTCCATACAGGTTCCTTCACCAGTGTCCACTTCCTTCCACCAATGCCCACACACCCCATTTGCCTCCCACCCACCAGTCTGCTTCTATGAGAGACTCTTTATTAATTAATTAATTTTTTTATTGAATCACAGTGAGATACACTGGGGCTGGAGCAATAGCTCAGCGGGTAGGGCATTTGCCTTGCACGAAGGCTGACCCAGGTTCAATTCCTCCGCCCCTCTCGGAGAGCCCGGCAAGCTACAGAGAGTATCTCGCCCACATGGCAAAGCTTGGCAAGCTCCCCGTGACGTATTCGATATGCCAAACACAGTAACAGTTGTCACAATGGAGACGTTACTGGGCCCGCTCCAGCAAATTGATGAACGACGGGAGGACAGTGACAGTGACAGTGACAGTGAGATACACAGTCACAAGGTTGGTCATGATTGAGTTTCAGTGATATAATGTTCTAACACCCATTCCTTCATTAGTGTACATTTTCCACCAGCAGTGTCCCTACTCCTGCCTGCCTCTGTCAGGAAATTTTCTTCTATGAGACACACACACACACACACACATATATATATATATATGTATATACATGTAGACATACACACATATACATATATACATATATACATACACATATATACATGTACACATATATACATATACACATATACACATACATATATACATATATGTATCTTTTATACCTTTGTCAAGTACTGCTGTTGATAGGGTTTCATACAAACACTTCACCCCTTTTCAAGCACCCCCTCCTCCTCCCAGTGAAAGTTTCCTTCCACCATAGATATTTACCTCTCTCTGTCCTATCTCCCAGTCCCCCCAAGTGGCATGTTTCCTATTGAATACCAGTTCTGATATTCTTGTTCTCATTGCCTTTAGGTATTCGTTAGGACACCGTTATGTTTCTTTATATCCTACTTATGAGAGAGAATTCTGTGTCTATCTCTTTCTCTAACTTCACTCTGCATCATACTCTCCAGGTCCCTCTATGTAGCAGAAAGTTTTATGACTTTATCTTTTTTATGGCAGAATAATATTCCATTGCGCATATGCACCATAGGTTCTTTGTGTGTGTGTGTGTGTGTGTGAACCAGCGATGCTCAGGGGTTACTCCTGGCTCTGCACTCAGGAATTACTCCTGGCGGTGCTTGGGGGATCATATGGGATGACAGGGATAGAGCACGGGTCAGCCGCATGCAAGGCAAACGCCCTACCCACTGTCTCTCTGGTCCCCACACCATAGGTTCTTTATCCATTCATCTGTATTGGACATTTGGGTTGTTTCCAGATTTCAGCTATTATGGAGAATACTGTATGGAACATAGAGGTGCAAATTTCTTTTCTCCATTTTTCTTTTGGGCCTTGGAGGTATATTCCAAGAAGTGGAGCTGCTGAATAAAATAGAAGGTCAATTTCTAGCTTTTTAAGGAATGTCCTTATTAGTTTCCAGAAAGGCTGGAACAGTCAACATTCCCGCCAGCAGTGAGTGAGAGTCCCTTTCTCCCTGCATCTATGCCAGCACTGGTTGTTCTTGTTCTTTTTGATGTATGCCAGTCTCTGTGGCATGAGGTGATATCTCATTGTTATTTTAATTTGCATCTTCCTGATGATCAGTGATACAATTTTTCCATGTGCCTTTTGACCATTTTTTAAATTAATTTTTATTAGTGAAGCACCATGATGTACAGTTGCAGACTTACAAATTTTTGTGCTTGGGTTTTGATTGACTATTTTTTTTTCTTCTTTGAGGATGTTTCTGTTCAACTCGTCTGTCCATTTTTTTTATGGGGTTGGATTTTTTTTCTTGTAAAGTTCTGTCAGTGCCTTATATATCTTTGATATTAATCCCCTCTCAGACAAGCATTGGGTAAATAATTTCTTCCATTCCATGGACTGTCTTTGTATCTTGCCACAGTTTCTTTTGAGGTGCAGAAGCTTCTTAGTTTAATGCAGTTCCTTTGATTATCTCTGCTTCCACTTGCTGGGTCAGTGGTGTTTCATCCTTGAAGATACCTATAGCTTCAGTACCATGAAGACTTCTGTCTGTTTTCCTCTGTGTACCTATGGATTCAGGCTTGATATCAGGGTCTTTCATCTATTTTTTGATTTAACCTTTGTGTATGGCATTAGAAAGAGGTCTTTGTTGTGGTTTTATTTTTATTATTGTTGTTTTTTGCATGTAGCTGACACGCCTGGTATCTTTACTCAGACTGATTTTTTGTGTGGGGGAAGGGGGAGTTTTTAAAAATAATACTCGGCCCAATGGTGCTTGGGCTCAGGGCCAAGCAGGGTCACATTAGTGGTGCTCAGGGAACCACATGGTGCCGGGATTCAGACCAAGGCCATCCTGTGGCCTCCAGCCCTTTCCTGTCCCAATCTTTTTGAGGCTGAGCATTAGTTAGCATCATTGTGTTCCTTTTGATTGCCGAAAGATGCCCCGCTGTGTAGACAGATCTTGTGCTTCTTTTGTATCCACTCACTCTCCAGTTGTGTGTGTGTGTGTGGGGGGGGCTAGCCTCATTATTGGGGGAGGAGTGCAGGGTGAACTCTGACCCCTTCTATCTCCATGGCTGCTCCTCCAAGGCCGGTGATTTTCCTCAGTCCCTGCCAAATCCCTCCCTGGCTGACTGGCTGACTGCGTTCCTGTCTCCCACGCCTCTGCCAGGTGTGGCGGCTGCCAGAGCTCTGCTCTCTGCACAGACTCGTCTCTGGGGAAACGGGTTCATTTAAAGCTGCATTGACCCCAGTGCTCTTCCTTCACACCCTAAAAAGTTGTGATTGTAATTTTCCCTGATGCTCATGTTAACGCAGAAGCTGGAAGCTGGACTCTGTCTTCACACCATATTTCACCGAATCATAGTCGCCACGGAAATCACGGTCACACCCCGTTTTTAAGCCATACCGGAACAGACTTTTGGAAAGCTTTGGGATATAGTTGTGTTCCCACCCCCCACATTATCTTGTAGGTTCAAGGGACGAGGCTAAGCAGAGCAGGGGAGTCCCATAGCATCTGGCCAGGTGGGAAGGGGTGGAGTAAGAACTCCCCACCTGCCCACTGTCTCCTAGGTAACCTTCTACCTGAGGGGCCTGGCTAAAACAGAAAATGAACTAAGAAAGGCAAAGCCTGGGGTCCAGGAGACAGGAGCCCCCAAAGACTGGGGGAGGGACCCTCAGGCTGTGGAGAAGGGTTGGGGAAGCTATCCAGGAGATGGAAGCATGTTAAGGTGGAGAGGCCAGCAGGTGCCAGGAGAGAATCCTTATAAGACAACGAGGCTGAGAGCAAGTAGGATAAAGGGGCAAGAGAGGCACAGTGGGCTGAGCACAGGCTCTGCATTTGGGTCCATCCCAGCCTTGAAGCCAAGGATCCCTGAGCTATGCATAAGCCTGAACAGCTGTGTCCCCAAAGCTAGAAAAGTCTTTGCTTGTTTGCTTCAAGGACTGGTCCTTTAATGACTAATTTTTTCTTTTTTTGGGTCACACCCGGCAATGCACTGGGGTTACTCCTGGCTCATGTGGCACTCAGTCCTGGCGGTTCTTGGGGAACCATATGGGATGCTGGGAATCGAACCCGGGTCTGCAGCGTGCAAGGTAAACGCCCTACCCGCTGTGCTGTTGCTCCAGCCCCCTTTAATGACTTTTGTTTCTTGTTTGTTTTAGTTTGTTTCTTTTATTAAAGAACTGTGATTTACAAAGTTATTGAGAGTTGGGTTTTAGACATACCTTGTTCTAGCACCAATCCCACTAACAGTGTCAAGCGTCCTCCACCCGTGTCCCCAGGTTCCCTCCCAATCTCCTCACTCCCCAGCCTGCCTCCTCGACAGGCATTTTAAAGCTTAGTGATTGTAGTTTGGATCTCCTGGTTGACTATGGTTTGGATATACAGCTATCCACATTACCAGTGTCCCCAAGGCCCTTCCTCTACCGTGGGCTCGGGGGTGAGCTAGGCATCCCCCTTTACTACCTTGCATTCCCTCCTCCAGTTCCTCTATATGCCGCAGATAAGCAAGCGCATCCTGTGTTTGCCCTTCTGACACTCAACACATGGAATCTTTCAGTTCCACCCAGGTTGCCGCAAATTGCACGATTGTATCATTCCTTGAAGCTGCACAGCCCTCAGCTTTTCTGGATTACAGCATCTCCACAACCCATTCATCTGTTGAAAGGCATCATTTCAGTGAAGGAGTTTCACTCCCCTCCGGAAGAATGTGCAGAGAGCTTAGGAGTGCCTGTGTCTCCCAGGGGCATCACCAGACACCCCAGATTCCTCCTTCATCCCACGATGTGAGAGGAGGGTGCCTGGTTGGGTCTCCCTGAGGGTGGGGGAATGGGAAAGGTTCAGGGTGGGGTCCTCCCCGGAGCTGCTGGTGACCCCATTACCGAACTGGAACGGTGGGAGCAGCCAGGAATGAATGGATCCAAGGAGCTGCCTCACAGGAGAAGAGGTTGGGGTCTTTATGTAGAAATCTGACGGTGTCCGTGCGGCCGCCAACAGGCTGTGGTCTTGGTCTCTTGCTTGTGCCCACAATCCTGTGGGACCTCCACCCCACTGTACCGTATTTCACCTAATATCACAGCACCCAAGAAACTGCTTCGGATGTGGAGTTCTTGTTAGTGTGAGAAAGATTTGGTAGAGAGAAGGAAGTGTGAGAGTCATGGGTGTGCAGACAGCTATACCAACGAAGAATGCAGCTGGCCCGAGTTCGATTCCCAGCATCCCATATGGTTCCCCCGAGCACCACCAGGAATAACTCCTGAGTGCAGAGCCAGGAGTAACCCCTGAGCACCGCCAGGCGCGACCTTGCGTCCCGGGTCCGCCGAAATAGTCACAGTTCTTCACAGAGGCCTGGAAGGCAGACAGGGCCAGGGCCAGGGCCAGGGCCAGGGCCAGGGTGGAAGTCCGCCTCTCTGGCAGCAGGGGCATGATGGAGAACCCCAACCATGACAGCCACCTGAGCGTTCAAGCAGGGCTGGATGCTGAGGGTGGAACGGTTGTGGCGAGGAACAGCAAGCAGACAGATGCTGGAGAGGGACAGATGTGGAGGGGACCAGGCTTGGGAAGTTGTGCTACCCCACCTCCTAAGCTGGCAGACTGGCCGGGCAGGGCGGAGCCGGGGCTGCTGATGCGGAAAGCAGGAGATGCAAATAACCATGCCGGAAGGAGTCCAGAAGCGGCTGCAGCCTGCAGGACCCAGGGCCAACATCCGCTTCCTGCTGTTGACTCCACTTTGGAGGCTGGAGATATGCTCAGGGAGGCTGGGGAAGTGGCTCGACAGGTTGGAACATCTGGGGGAGGCCCAGGTTTGATCCCCAGCACCACCTGGTCCCTAGAGCAGCCCCGGAAGAGAACCCTGAGCACTGAGCAAGGAGCAGCCTCTGAGCATTGACAGGCAGAAAAAGGAAATGATGCTTGCCTTGCACACCGGGCCAATCTGGTTTGATTCTCAGCACTGCCGGAGGCCACCCTTGCCCCCCCCCACATCCCTCCCCCCCCCCCAGTTCTGCCTGAGGCACAGAACCAGAGTAGCTTTAGCTTTAGAGCACTGCCAGGTGGGAAAAAAATAGTGCTCATGGGGCTGGAGCGATAGCACAGCAGGTAGGGCGTTTGCCTTGCACGTGGCCGACCCGGGTTCGATTCCCAGCATCCC
>JAOXYA010481738.1:0-16248 GCA_028565675.1 Sorex palustris | reverse complement strand
CTACACATGGCAGTAAGACTCCAGATGCAAGCAAAATTTGAAACCCTGTCTGTTACACTAAAATTATTCTGTTACACTAAAATTTAGCATTCTTGGGACCAGAGAGATTGTATAGATAGTGCAGTGGGTAGGGTGCTTGCCTTGCACACAGCCCACCTGGGCTTGATCCCATATAGTCCCCCAAGCCTTCCAGGAATGATCCCTGAATGCAGAAACAGGAGTAAGCCCTGAGCACTTCTGGGTGTGCCCTCATCAAAAGAGAGAGAGTGAGTGAGACAGAGAGAAAGAGAGAGGGTGAGAGAGAGAGAGTACAGTGGGTGAAGTACTTGCCTTGCATGCAGCTGACGCAGGTTTGATTCCTCACACCCCGCATATGGTCCTGACCCCCTTCAGGAGTTATCCCTGAGCACCGAGCCAGGAATAATCCTTAAGCACCATATATATATATATATATATATATATAATAAAAACAAAATCTATGCTTCTGTCCTGTGTGTTGATCTTTGGGGGTGTTAAACAATACCCAGCTTGCTCAGGGACCATATGGGGTGCTGGAGAGCAAATCTGGGTTGGCCACATGCAAGTGCCTTAACCCTTATATTATCTCTCCAGTCTTCATCCTGTACACTGAATAAATTAATGAGTGCTTGATTTTGTCACATAATACATTTTCCATTTGAAAACAAATTGACTTATGCAGATATTTTCCATTTTAATCTTTATTTATTTTTTAGTTAGAAGGATTGAACCCGGGGCCTTACAACTTCAAGGTATTTGCTCTAACTATGAGCCACATCTCTGGCCCTAGATCTTCCAAATTTTACTATTTTGTTATACAATATTGAAATATCACATTTGTAACTATCACTGCTCATCAATTTTTTTTTAAGTATCTGCTTCTCTTCCACTCCCAACACTGACACCAAATGTTGGGTTTCTCCCATTAACCAATTCTCTAGCTATCATCTGGGTGTTCTGTTATTCAATTCCAACCCCAGCGGCAGACACACCTCAGAGAGAGAGTATAGGTTCAGTGAAGAACCCCACAAGAAAGTCAGTGTTGGGGCTGGAGAGATAGTACAGCAGATAGGATGATTGCCTTGCACAAGTCAACCTGGATATGATCCCTGGCATCTCATATGGCCCTCCAGGCACCACCAGGAGTAATTCCTGAGCACAAAACCAGGAGTAACCCCTGAGCATCACCAGATGATGAAAGAAAGAAAAAGGAAAGAAAGAAAGAAAGAAAGAAAGAAAGAAAGAAAGAAAGAAAGAAAGAAAGAAAGTCACAATTAAGTGGGTCACAGAGTGAACACAAGTTTTCCACCTCAGCTCATTAAGGGTACAGAAGCAATTTTGTCTGAAAAAAACAAAGCACAGAACTTAATTAAACATGGCATAGAGACACCAAGTGAGCAGATACTGCTGGGAAAACAGCGCCAATTAGCCTGCTCAATGCAAAGTCCCACATGCCTTCAAGTTGTATAAAATGCTGCACAGTCATACCCAGCAAACACTCTGATCCATGGCAGATGGAATCCGCAGCACTGGCCCAAAAGGCTGCGTCCATGTTCCTCAATCTTTCCATCTCTGTTCCCCTTCTGACCCTGTGTCCTTCCTCTGAGTCTCCTGTCCTACCAGCTGACCCCCAAGTATCATGCCTTGGCTCCCCACTGATGCCATTTTCTACCCTTAGAGTAGCCTGGGGATGCATAGAGTGCATATGTCTCCTAGCAGAGGCTGAACAATCCTGAGCTCCACCATTCAGGGCACCATTCCACACGGTATGCCCAGCCCTTAACTCTGAGTCATGCAAACACTAAGGAGTGAATGAAGAGACAGCAGCTCCCTGGGCCCAGGGAGGCGGCCCCAAGGGCTCAAAGTATACTTGCCTGCAAGGAGCCTAAGTTTGATCCCTGCAACCACCAAGTGCTCCCCCCCCCCAGGCACCTCCTGGGGCAATACCCCAGGCCCCAAATCCAAAAACAAAACAAAAAAAAAATGAGGTGTGCCTAAGTGGGTGAGAGGCTTCAGCCACAAGATCATCCCCCAGTTCCCACATCAGCTGAATGTCTCAGATGGTCCCCTACACTTCTGATCAATAAGCCATAAATCTAGGGTTCCCCTGGCCCCTCTTTGTGTCTGATAACTTGTTCTCATGGTTCACAGAACTCAGGACAACACTTAGACTTGCAGGATCAAGCAGTGACCGATGTAGCACAGGGGAAGAGCCAGCATTGCTGGGTCTCTGGCCGGGATCCAGGAGTGAGCCACCCCCACAACACCCCTCTCTCTGCCAGCTCTGGGGTCATCTCTGATGGGACAGGCCAAGAGCCGCCCCATTAAACAGGAAGTAATAAATAATCCTACAGCCTCGCCTGAACCCCAACATTGCAGGGGCTGTAAGCACTGAGGGAGCACATGCTTTGTGTGCAGGTGGTCTGGGTGTAAACCCTGGCACAGCAGGGTTGCCTGAGCGCTGCCAAGAGTCACCCCGGAGCACTGAACTGGGAGCAACCCAAACCCAACATGGCACATTTCTCTGAAGGTCGCAGTTAGTTAACTGGAAATTCTGTCTTTCTTTTTATTTTTGTTTGGAGGACACACCCAGCAACGCTCAGGTGCTACTCCTGGCTCTGTGCTCAGGAATCATGCCTGGTGGTGCCAGGGCTCAAACTGGGGTCTGTGGATGTCAGGTGCCTTAGCACCTGCACTGCCTCTCCAGACCCTGAGGTCCTGTATTTTTGATTGTTTTTGATTTTTGTTTGCTTGGGGGCAACACCCAGCCGTGCTCAGGGATGACTCCTGGCTATATGCTCAGGGATCACTCCTGGAAGTTTCAGGGAACCATACGAGGTGCCGAGCATTGAACCTGTGACGGGTGTGTGAAAGGTAAGAGCCCTACAATTGTCCTATCTCTCCAGCCCCGAAGTCCTATATTTTTGTTCGCTAAATCTGAGCCCATGGGGCTGGAGCAATAGCACAGCGGGTAGGGCGTTTGCCTTGCACGCAGCCAACCCAGGTTCGATTCCCAGCATCCCGTATGGTCCCCTGACCACCGCCAGGGGGTAATTCCTGAGCGCAGAGCCAGGAGGAACCCCTGTGCATTTTCGGGTGTGACCCAAAAAGAAAAAAAAAATCTGAGCCCATTACCTCAATGCCCCTAACCCCCTCCCTGGAAGTCCCCGTGGTGCCCGGGGACCACTCACCCCCGCCCCCTCACACAGAAGGGGTTTCTCTCACAGCTTAGGTCTTTGGGGATGGGGTACCACTGGATTACAATTCCTCCTCCTTCCGCTCCTCAAAATGCACCCCAGCCTCTGTTTAGCCTTTCTGGCTCTGCCCCTGCTGCCTGCCCCAACACTGCCCACCCCTCCCGGGAAGCACTGAGGCCTCCCTGAGGGCCCCCTGGGAGTCTGGGGGTGCTCTGATCTGAGCTCGGAATGGGACGGGTCCTCCCTCCAGACAGGCGCTCTGCACCGGCCACTGCTGCCTGCGTTTTTGTCCTTTTAAGGGCCTCAGGACACTCTCCTTGCACAGATCCCGGGGGTGGGGGCAGGGAGCCCCCTCCAGTGTGCTCTAGTCCTTGTTTACCTCCCATGAACTTGACTTTGATTATCCTCTGCATGTGGAAGGATCAGCCTGAGGAACCCTGGGGTGGAATGTCTCCAATCTCAACTTTCCTGCTGGGGGTCCCCTTGTCCCTCCCACTCCCAGCAGAGTCACTGATCTGGAGAGACAGCAGAGGGGACAGCCTGCCTCAGCTCCCTCCACAGAGGCAAGGATAGGAGTGTTCTAGAAGAAGCCACTGCTGCCAGCAGCAAGGGGTGAAGAGGGAGAGACAGAGCCCAGCCCTTGCCAACCTCCCCCACTTTCCAGATGGAGAGAGGCCCAGGAGAGGGGTCAGGACTGAGTCCAGCCTGGACCTCAGGAAAGGGGCCTCTGGGCCATGCACCTGAAGCTTCTGTCTTCCTCTAGGGAAAAAGGGCCTTCCTGGGTTGGAAAGAGCCTCAGAGCTCTTGGAGACCCCCTACCCTCTCTACCCCTCAGGAGGAGGGGTTCTTCGGGCAATCAGAGGCCCCCACCCCCACCCCCCCGTTCTGCAGGCCTAACTCAAGTCCATTGGGAGGTAATGGCTGCCTTCTCTCCTGAGGCAGAGCTCAGAGGTCTCCGCCAGGGGAAGTGATCGACCTTCCCGGCAGGGCCCCAACCGTGGTGGAAACTTCAGCAGAGGTCACAGGCCGCCAGGCTGCCCTGCCTAATGCTTTGATTCCCTGGCTCTTGGCCCTCTGCTGGGAACTGCCCAAGGAAGTCAGAGTGAAGGGAGAGTCCCAGCAACACTCAAGGGAGCGCCTCCAGAAGGGGCTTTGGTCCCCGTCACTATCTGACCCAGAAGCTGCCCCCCAAAGCCCAGTATATCAAGGCCTGCTCCCATCCAGAGCCACAAGCGAAAGGGAAATGACAGGTCCTGTGTGAGTCCCTGTGTTTGGGGGACACTGTGCCACAGTTGTGCTTAGAATTGTCTCGTCATAGGTGCTATCCCAGTTCATGGGGGGCACCTGGGAAGGCTTGTTCAAACTCTCCAGCCAGGGGCTAAAGTGATCGTACAGTGGGGAAGGTGTTTGCTTTGCACACAGCCCTCCTGGGCTTGGTTCCTGGCACCCGATATTCCCTGAGTACCACCAGGAGTGATCCCTGTACGCAGAGCCAGGAGTGATCCTTGAGCACAGCCAGGAGTGGTCCCTGAGCACTGAGCCAGGAGTAAGCCCTGAGCATCACCAAGAGTGATCCCTGAGCACAGAACAGGAATAAGCCCTGAGCACTGCCAAGAGTGATCCCTGAGCACAGAACCAGGAATAAGCCCTGAGTACTGCCAGGCGTGGTCCTTGAGGGCAGAGCCAGGAGTAAGCCCTGAGCATCACCAGGAGTGATCCTAAGCACAGAGTCAGGAATAAGCCCTGAGCCCCACCAGGAGTGACTCAAAAACCAAAGGAAGAAACCGAAGCCAACCAAACCCTGAGCTCTCCTGCTGCACAGCAGTGGCTACCCCCAGACTAAGAAGCACTGGGCAGGCAGCGGCCCAGGAGGTGACACAGGGCTTTGTAGACAGGGCCTGGGTGCAGTCTAAAGGCTTGTGGTCTCACCAGGCTCCTCCTTCGGGCCCAGAGGCACAGGTACACAGCCATGGGCAGGGCTGTGCTAAAGAGAACTTGTTTTTCTTCCCCCCCTCCCCCCTTACTTTTAGCTATTGCCTCCATGACCAGGGGCTGCAAACACCCTTGGTGGTGCCCTCTCTTCTGGTTGCCGTGTCCCCTCTCTGGCTGCGTGCTCACAGGGGGCTGCAGTGTGTGGAGACGCATCCTCTGTTGGGGCTCCAGGGCCCCCGGAACCATGCTGGGAGCTTGGAGGCAGCCCAAGGTATCACACTCGGAGACAGCACGCTTGCAAGGTGAGTATGAACTGCCACTGAGCCTGACAGAACATCTGTTAGTTTGGGCTATAGCCTGCACCCTCAGGGCTTGCTCCTGGCTCTGTGTTCAGGGATCACTCCTGGCGGTGCTGGGGGACTGTGTGTGGGATGAATCCAGGTCTGTTGTGCAAGCACCTTATCTGCTGTACAGTCTCTCTGGCGTAAGACTGAGTACTTGTTTCCACTACCCTTGATCCTTCACCTCCTGCCCCACTTCCGGCCCATGGGGCTTGTCTTCGTTGCCTACCTGCAGGTCACAGAACGCATGTTCTGGAAGGTAGGGAGGCACCTCATCATCAGCCAGGATCAGAGGGTTTATTACACTCACACTCACTGGCTCAAAGAGCATTTCCTATGGGGCTGCAGAGACAGTTTGGCAGGTCGTAGTGCTTGCCTTGCATGCCATCACCTGGCTGTGACTCCCAGCACCCCATATGTTCTTCTGAGCCCCTCCAGAAGTGATCCACAGGTCCAGAGCCAGGAGGAACCCCTTAGCATCTTCAGGTGTGTCCCAAAAACAAACAAACAAAAAATGTTCCCTAGAAATACTTATCTCTTTTTTCTTTGGTCTGCTGTTTCTGGGGGCCACACCCAGCAGTACTTCTGGCTGACTCCTGGCTCTGCACTCAGGGATCACTCCTGCCAGGGCATGGGGGACCATACGGATGCCAGGGAATGAAACCCAGGTCAGTCACATGCAAGGCAAGCACCCTGCCCAGTGTACTATCTTTCCAGCTCCTACTTATCACTTTTTTAAACAAAAAAGTAACAGTTTGGGGGGCCCCCAGAGAGCCTGAACAAAGAAGAGAGGAGTCCAGAGGTCCCAGATAAACATGCCTGTCAGTCTATTCTGTCCTAGGCCCTCAAGCCCACACACTCAGTTTCCTTTATCTCTTTGTGCCCTGCCCAGGGGGTACTTGATGGTCCTGAAGCCCAATGTCCACCACAAAGTGTCTTTTGAAGGCTGGCTGGCCTTGAGAGAGGCGGAGAGGCAGCTGTTTCTTATCTCTCTTTCTGGGTTGCCTTCCTGGCTCGCTAGCAGGCCAGCCTTTGCTTTCTCAGGCTCCTATTATCTCCTCGTGGGATTTGAAAGCTGCCTTTGTCTCCGCAGCTTCTGTCTCAGCTTCTGTCTGCAGACCCCTCACCCCCGCCCCAGTGGCCTCCTTTCCAGCCCCTAGGTGACTCTGGGTGCAGATTCTCAGCTCCTGGGCTACAATCTGGCCCTCCCCAGCTCAGCTTTGATCAAGGCTATCCAGGTGTCACTGGTGGCTTCTCTGGGGACATCAAGGAGGCAGCCCCATGGAGCTTAGATTAGGGGGCCAGGGTGTTCACTCAACAGCCGCTGTGTCGCAAACCGCCAAGTTGCTGGCTTCACTTTCGTAGATGGATCTGCCAAAGCCATGGCCAAAAGCATGTATCCCTAGACACTTCTTGGCCAGTTTGTGGCCAAATGCCAGAGCACATGCCTGGTATGGGGTTGAACTCTGCTCTGCCAGCACCTAGGACAACCCCTTCAGTGCCCCTAGAATGGCCATCCCTAGCAATGTTATTTCTTTCTTCTTGTTTTTGATTTGGGGCCTCATCTGGCTGTGCTCAGGGCTCACTCCTGGCTCTGTGCTCCGGGATCAGGCCTGGCTGGCTCTTGGGACCGTATGAGGCGTTGGGGGCCTTTTCTCTCCCCTTCCCCGTTTTGGTCATGGTGATAATTAGTGCTGCACACTTGGTTGCAGTGCTTACTGGAGGTCACCCACTTTTTTTGGTTATGGCCCAAATAGCAGCCTGACCAGGATTGTACCCAGCAGGGGATTGAAGTTAAGACGTCACATGGAAGAGTTGCTGTACCACTAAGCTGTATCCCTAGACAGAAAGATGACTTCTTTTTATAGGGGGAGGGGGTTTACACAACTGGTAGCACTAGGAGGGATAATTCTGGTGATGCTCAGAGGACCATGGACCATCAGGAACCAAACCTGCCAGCACTTTGACTCTCTCCCTAATTCTTTTTCTTCTTTGTTTTTGGTTTGGGGCCATTCCTAGCGATGCTCAGCGGTGATGACTCCTGGCTTTGTGATCAGGAATCACTCCTGGCAGTGCTCTGGGGATCTGTATGGGATGCTGTATTATCTCTCTGTCCAACCCCCCAGTGCTTCTTATTCTTAAGGAAGAAGAGGCATTTTCATTCCAATGAGCAAGAGAGCTACGTCATATTAAAGAAGGAGTGTGAGGGTCTGAGTAATAGCACAGCATGTAGGGCGCTAGCTCACCTGTGGTCACCCTCCAGGTTTGATCCCGGCATCCCATATGGTCCCTGAGCCTGCTAGGAATGATTCCTGAGTGCAGAGCCAGGAGTAACCCCTGAGCACCGCTGAGTATGACCCACAAACCAAATATATAAATATATATACACATATATATTTAAAATAGAGGTAGTGTCACCTCACTCCCAGCCCCACCTTCTTCCTGGAATCACCAGTGCCTGAGGCCTGCAGAAGCCTCAGGTCTGGGCTCCATCAGTTCCTAGACAAGTAAACTAAGGCCCGAAATTGAGAAAAGAGAGATAACTCTAGGAGTTTAAGTAAGGCATTTGCCTTGCATGAGGTCAACTCTAGTTCTATCCCCAGCACCACATATGGTCCCCTAAAATCTGCCAGGAATAAACCCTGAGCACCACTGGATGTGGCCTAACCTGCCCTCACCCTCACTCCCCACCCCCCTGTCTATCCATGTGTGAGGAAATGTGGAAATTCCTGAGCTTTCCAGTCACCCTTCCCTTGCCTGCCTCCCCACACTTTCACCCTCGGCTTCACTCTCAGCTCCATGGTTCCTTCCCAGCATCAGGAAGCAGGATCTGTCTGGTCCCATGGCACTCTGCTTGCTTTAGTGGTCAACATCAGGATCTTGAAATCTGAACAGGGAACATTGCACTGCCTTGTGCATGGGGATATACCAGTGATGCAGCTGCTGCAGTCTCCAACACAGTGTCCTTTCCCTTCCTTTCTTTTTTTGGTGGAGGGAGGGTAGTGCAGGGAGTGACCACACCCGGCTGTACAAAAGGTTTATTCCTGACTCTGTGCACTCAGGGATCACTCCTGGAAGTGCTCAGGGACCACATGTGGCGCTGGGAATCAAACCAGGGTTGGATGCATGCAAAGCAAGTGTCTTGGGGCTGGAATGATAGTATGGCGGGTAGGGAGTTTGGCTTGCATGCGGCAGACCCAGGCTCGATCCCCCAGACCCAGGTTTGATCTCCGGTATCCTATATGGACCTCTGAGAACCCCCCACCCCCAGGATTGATTCCTGAGTGCAGAGCCAGGAGTAACCCCTGAGCATTGCCAGGTGTAAGCCAAAAAATAATAATAATAATAAAACAAACCAAAAAAAAAAAACTAAGCAAGTGTCTTAGCCCCTGTACTTTCTCCCCAGTCCTCCACAAGGCCTTTCTGATATCACCCGCGAGACTGAGCCCAGGGCCTCCATGGGCTCACACAACCCCATACCCACACCCCTGTCTAATAGCCCCTGCTCCTTTGCTTGACGCCCACTAGAACCATGACCCCCTGAGAGCCTGGACAATGTCTGCAGATGCTCTGCTTGCACAGTCTCTAGACAAGGCAGGTGCACAAGGAAAGTTCACTGGCATGAACAGCAAAGTGGCCGAAGGCCTGGTCCAGCTTCCTATGTAGGATCAGTTCTGGGCTTCAACCCTTTTGTCTTGTTTGGGGGCCAAAATAATCTTCCCCAATTTTTTCCTGACCAATGGCCAAAGGCCAAGACCAACCCAGACGCAAGCCAAATATAAACTGTTTTTCTGACCTCAGACCCAAATTAATATATTTTGATTTTCCCAAAGGTACGCTAATATTTTTCTAGAGCAGTTAAATCCAGAACAGCAGAACATTCTTGTTATCCAGGGCTGGGTAGAGTGGAATCAGAGCAAGGATCAAAATATTACTCAATGAGCCTGAGATAGCACAGTAGGTAGGGCACTTACACAGGGCTGATGCTGGTTCAAACTCCAGCACCACATATGGTCCCCTGAGCCCCATCAGGAGTGATTCCTGAGCACAGAGGCAGAAGTAAAGCCTGAGTATCCCTGGGTGTAGAACCCCCTAAAAAATAAATAAATAAGTGGCCAGAGCAATGCTGCAGCAGGTAGGTTGATTGCTTGCATGAGGCCCACCCAGGTTTGATCCCCAGCACCATATACGGTCCCACAAGCCTTTCAGGAGTGATCCCTGAGCAAGGATCCAGGAGTTAGCCTTGAACACAGATGGGTGTGACCCCAAAACCTATCAAGCCCAAGACAGAATGGGGACCTGCTCTGTCATGAGGGACTCAAGCTCGGTTCCAGACACACAAAAAAGGGTAGGTTGTGGGCAGGCTGTACTTGTATTTGTTGGGACAGAGATGATGGTGAGTGCCAAGCTGGGTGTGACAGGATCAGAGAAAGGATGGACTGTGGCTCTACCAGTTCTTCCGAATCTACCATTCTCCCTTTCATTCCGTCACCCATTCAGTCAGAGGACGTGCAAAGGAGGAAGTAGGGCAGATTCCAATCCTCTTTATTTGGCAAGCAGTGTATGTTCGTTGACGGTCAGGGGGGCGGGGTGAGCCACACTTGGCAGTGCTCAGGTGCTGTTCCTGGCTCTGTGCTCAGAAGTGATTCTTGGCAGTGCTCAGGAAACCGTATGTGGTGCCTGAGATTCAGATAAGGGTCATGGTGAACACATAGGCAAAGCCATAGGCAAAACAAGTGACTTTCCTCCTTTGCCATCTCTTCAACCCTCCAATCCCTTAATGTCTGGGCCCAATCCCTCTCTTGGAATGAGGCAGAGCATACTGTTACTAAGAGGATAGGAGCTGCGGGCATTTACCTGGCTCTCTGCAATGGACCACGGCTTTACAGAACTCCCCGTGGGTTCTGACTATGTTTAATTAATTAATTAATTGTGCTTTTTGGGTCACACCCGGCGATGCACAGGGGTTACTCCTGGCTCTACACTCAGGAATTACTCCTGGTGGTGCTCAGGGGACCATATGGGATGCTGGGAATCGAACCTGGGTCAGCCGTATGCAAGGCAAACACCCTACTCCGTTGTGCTATTGCTCCAGCCCTGGTTCTGGCTATGTTAAACTGGGAGTTCTTGTCTTTCTCCACAGCCCAGACCCAAGTCCCAAAGCTGGGTCCGTGAGACTAGAGCGATAGTCCAGAGGGTAGGACACTTGCCTGGCAAGCAGACAACCTGGTTGGATACCCAGCATCCCATATAGTCCCCAAGACCCACCAGGAGTGATCTTTGAGTGCAGAGCCAGGAATAAGCCCTAAGCAGGGCTGGTATGACACCCTCCCCAGTCCCCCCCCCAAAAAAAAAATTTAAAGAGCTGGGTCAGTGCCAGCCGCTACCTGAGTTATAAAGCAGCACTGTGCTATGCACTAAATCCCCCACCTCCCATGCCCTCAGACCCCTTGTCAGCCCCCTCAGTTGAGTTCTCACTGAGCAGCTAGTCAAGGCTACACCTGCCCAAGGTGTCCCGGGAGATAGTATGTGAGGTCAGCAGTCAATTGGGTGGGTAGAGGGTGAGAGGACTGACACTAAATTTCAGAAGCCATGAAACTTAGAAATGTTTAGAGAGTCAAAGATACAATCTGAGAGGGAGCCATCCCATCACCAGCTCAGGATGAAGACCAGGCCCTGTCAGGGGCTAATCCACAGGCAGGAGCCATGTCCTGATAAGACTGAGAGAAAGACAAGGCCACCAGAGCTAAACATCCTTCTCACTGACAACACTCTAGCAACAACCCTTAGCCTCTGTGAGGCAGCTTGGAAAAAGCTCTGTAATCAGCCTCCACTCAGGACACACCATCTGGGGGTGCCTGCACTTCCCTCTGGGTGAAAACTCTCTTTCGCTTCATAGTTCATCTCCCTCTGGAGAAGTCCCCGTTCTCCTTTGCTTGCAAGTCATCCTTTAATAAAATTCTCACTCATACATTATTACTTGTCTTCTGAAATTCTCTTCTGCAATGGAGATAAGCAAGGATTCTCTTGCATGAAGGCTGAACTAACTTCTCCTTCTCCTCCTTTCCTCTCCTCCTCTCCTCTCTTCCTCTTCCTCCTCCTCCTCCTTTTTTGTTGTTGTGGTAGTGTTGTGTGAGTCGGGGTGGGGGGCGCCGGTCACACCTGGCAATGCTCAGGACTTACTCCTGACTCTGCACTCAGGGATTGCTCCTGGCAGAGTTCTGGGAACCACTATAGTGATCTGGAGGTTGGCGTGAGCAAGGCAAGCACCTAACCCACTATGATATATATAACTCCCCTGCCCTAATTTCTTTTCCTGCGAAGAGCATAACTTCTCCTGGACCTGAGAACTACAGGCCTCCCAAAACCCATGTGCAGGAATGAGCTCCCAGGCTGGACACAGATCAAGTGCGTCTCGGATACAGCTTCACCCCTCGTGAGGCCGGCGGGGTCGGCAGCGGTAACTGGAAGGTGTAACCAGTCCCAGAAGGGAAAGCCAACCTTCAAGGGCTCCCATCTCCATCGTGAGCCACTGAGAAAATGTTCAAGAGAGAAGCATCACACTGCACAGATTCACTTCCCGACGAAGTCTGTGATCAGAGAGGGAGATGAAAATGAATGTTTCCATTTCTTAAAGAGTGGAAGAAAGTAGATGAGTGCTAGACCCAAGTCCCAGGGTAGGGACTTGAACAATTTCAGTGGCGGGCCACCATCAACCTGGACCAAGCAATTACAGGGATACTGCAGGAGCCAAGAGCCAGCCAATCAGCAACAGCCTTGCTCAGCTCTCCTAAAAGTCAGCCAATCGCTGAGCTGCCTGTGGTCCAGGCCCTATTTAGGACCCTTTGTTCATTCCAATACCTGTCCTTGCAGGGGGAACTTGCACTCAGAACACTGGGCCCCGCGGCCCTGGAGCGGGTTCGTGATTCTCCCCTTTCGACCCCCCTCTCTGTCACAGCTGGGTCTCACAAACACCCCTCAAGGGCAAGGCCTAGACAAGCCTTCCTGTACCCATGGCAACATCCCCGGGCTGCTGAACATCACCGCTCTGAAAAACTGGCTTCTTCCTCGCCGACTTCTGGAGATCTGGCAGGCAGTACCGGGTTGGGGTTGGGGTTTGGGGTGAGGTGGGGAGAGAAGGACGAGCTCCACAGAGCGCTCTCTCTTTCCGTGGGGTTAGGACACTCTCAGCTCAGTGTTGGAGCAGGGCCGCTGCTGGTGGATGCTGGATCAAACCAGGGCTCCTGCACGCACAGCTTGCACGCCCAGTCTTTCCTGGGAGCTTGCGCTCCAACCCCCAGGCATTCTTATGGCGTAACCCATTTGCCTTTCCCCAGAGCCTCCGTCTTCTAGGGCAGAGGATGCAGCACCCACCCCCTCACCTTTCCTGCAGACACTGAAAGGGCCCCCTCAGGCGTTCTCAAGAGCCACCTCCAGGCATCTGCCTTGAGGTTGATTTGCATAACTGATTTTGCATATTTTTGCCTGGTGGCTTTGCTCTCTTCTTGGTTGGTTGGTTTTCTTTGGGGGCTGCTACCCAGCTGTGTTCAGGACCCAGCTGACAGTATATGGTGGCAGAGATCAAACTCTGGATTGGCCAAGTGCAAGAAATGCCCTTCCAGTGTACTATCTCCCGAACTCTGCACTCCTTTGGGGGAGCTAGAACTTCTGGGTTTTAGCTCCAAAGAGCTCTATCGACACCTGCCTGGCCCTACCACACACGCCTTGCTGGCTCTGGGGATTACATGCGACATTCCTTCCATCTGAAGGTCAGGCCAGGACTGGGTACAGCCATCAGGATGCCTAGCACCATACCATCAGGAGTGACCCTGGTGGCACAGAGATAGGAGTAAGTCCTGAGCATAGGTGGGTGTGGCCCTCACCCCCAGAAAAGGTTTGAAACAGGTGTCAACTGTGAGATCAATCAAGGATTAGAGGGAGCTCCACCCCAAGATTAAAAACCATGCTGAAGGCTCCTGAGTGACCAGCTGCAGGGGGAGACGGGTCGCCCAGGAGGCCATTGGTATGGAGTTCTGCCCCTAGAAGCCTGAACTGAACTCGTGCTGGGGCTGGCTGGGTGCAGAGAGGCTGGAAGCACTGACACAGGAGTTAACCCCCAGATGTCTGATGGGAACTAGCTGTCAAGGTCCCATCAGCCTGGGGGTGGGGTTCCAAGGTGATCGTCCTCTCTCTGTACTGCCTGCTCTTTGGGTACCCGCATCTTTGTTAGGTTTCTGTGGGCACCTCATGCTTCTGGTGCTTCTCTGGTATCTGGGTCCCCCATACCCTGAGTTTCACAGAGAAATTTCTTTTCTTTCTTTCTTCTTTCTTTTCTTTTTTTTTTTTAGATGGGAGGGTGGAGGTGAACCACACCTCAAAGTGCTCAGGACCTACTCCTGACTCTGAGCTCAGGGATCACTCCTGGTGGGACTTGGGGGGATTATATGGGGTGCCAGAAAACCAATCCAAGTCAGCAGTGCGCAAGGCAAGTACTACCTGCTGTACTACCTCTCCATCACAAGGTTTCTTTTTTTCCTGTATTTTTGTTTATTTGTTTGTTGACCACACCTATGGTGCTCTATGCTAGCAAACCCTGTGGGGTCAAGTTATCAAACCCCTGACTCCTTTTTTTTTTTTCATTTTGGGTCACACCGTCGATGTACAGGGGTTACTCCTGGCTCTGCACTCAGGAATTACTCCTGGCGATACTCGGGGGACCATATGGGATGCTGAGAATTGAACCCGGCTCAGCTGCGTGCAAGGCAAATGCCCTACCTGCTGTGCTATCACTCCAGCCCCAAACCCCTGACTCCTGCCTGTAAAGCCTTTGCTCAGTGCACGAGCCATCTCCCCATCTCCCTGAGCTCTTGGGAAAGTTTTATTTATTAATGTACTAGTTATTTTTATTTTTATAAGGTTGGTCACAATAATTTATTACATTCAATATTCTAACACCAAACCCATCACCATTACCCCTTCCCACCAGCATTATTTTGAATTTTTCCACCACCACTCAAGCCTGCCCCAAAGGCAGATTCTAAATAATTTATTTTGTCTTGTTTATTAAGAGTAATCCACTAAAAATGATCCAAAAAAGATTTCCTTAGAGGAAAACGTACGGAGATCTCACCTTGGACCAGTTAAGCCCTTGTATAAGAGATTACTAACATGTTGTGACAGTTGTGACAGGTTAAGTCTTGTGTATTTATATATATATATATATATATATATATATTAATCAGTTGCCTTTACTTTATATCCCGTCAAATGTGGTGTGCTACTCTTGGTACATCAGTGACGTAGAATATGAGATGTGTGGCCATGAATGTGTGCACTCCAAGAATTCTAAAATTTTAAATAGAATGATACAGGGGGCTGGAACAATAGCACAGCGGGTAGGGCATGTGCCTTGCACGCAGCCAACCCCCCGCTTCAATCCCCAGCATCTCATATGGTCCCCTGAGCACCAACAGGAGTGATTCCTGAGTGCAGAGCCAGGAGTAACCCTGTGCATTGCCCAGTGTGACCCAAACAGAAGCAATAAATAAATAAATAAATAGAATGATACAGCTGGAGTTAAATCCATCTCTGGAGCTTGTTGCTCTCTTCTAAGATTTATTTTTTATTATCATAAATTCCAATATTTATTCCATGCTCCATCTCTGGATCATGGACATTAATGAACTTCTATGGCTCCCAGAGTTTGTGGGCATGACTGCCAGGCTCCCAAAAAACAGTGAGATGGTAAAAGGTCAGCCATTCCTGTCTCTGTGTGAGCTTGGAGATTTTGGTCACAAAACCTGCATTTTTCAGCAGATTCATTCTCGTGGGGAGGGTGGGGGGCTCATCCCTAGTCTGTGGAGATCATCCATGAGCATGGAGGCAGTTGGGCTCTGGAGGGTTTTGACTGCCAGGGTTCTGTTGGGGTGGTGGTGGGCTCAGCCTGGCATAGGGTGTGGTGGTATCTCTGCTGCTTGTTAATCTCTTCCAAGATTTAGTTGTGAGTCTTGGGGAAAGTTTTCTTGAAGCTGAAGGTTGGGCCTGCCTCCCTGGCCTCTGCCAGCGGCTGGGTGCCAGTGGTCTACAAACCGATGGGTGGATTGGGGGCTTCCTATTGGGTTGTGGGCCTCTTAGGATGGGTTGGGGAGGGTGATAAGTCCATCTGGGCCTGCCACCTTCTCTCCACCTTGTCTGTGTGCCTGAGTTCATTAGACAAGTCCCATCTGGGCCTCTGTGGACCAGCTCAGGACCTTTGCCTCCTCCCTTCCCATGGGAAAGGTCTAAAATCCCGCGGGTGGCTGAGGCCAGCCCCGCTCTGATGAGATGATGCTGGAACAGTGAGGGTGGGTTTCTGTGCTTTCAAGACACCCAGATTCTTCATCATTTTCAAGAATGAAAATAATGAGTAATAGAGATGCTGAGACTCAGAGTTGGAAAGTAGAAAAGTTTATTAGAGAGTAGAAAAGAAAAGGAGCTTCTCAAGTGGGGAGGAACTTAGTATAGGACGAAGTTAACTATGGCTCTTTTTTGTAGGGGGGTTATAGGAAAACTGGGTCATTGTGTTACAGGGAATGCAGGGAAGTTAAATAAGGGTTTTCCTTGTAGACCCTTTCAAGTAAAAATTGGGCTCCTGGGGCTGGAGCCATAGCACAGTGGGTAGTGCGTTTGCCTTGCACACGGCCGACCCGGGTTCAATTCCCAGCATCCGATATGGTCCCCTGAGCACTGCCAGGAGTAATTCCTGAGTGCAGAGCCAGGAG
>JAOXYA010481724.1:0-16250 GCA_028565675.1 Sorex palustris | reverse complement strand
GGCACCAGTAATGTCTCCATTGTGAGACTTGTTTTTACTGTTTTTGGCATATCAAATATGCCACGGGGAGCTTGCCATGCGGGTGGGATACTCTCCGTAGCTTGCCAGGCTCTCCGAGAGAGACAGAAGAATCAAACCTAGGTCAGCCACATGAAAGGCAAACACCCTACTCACTGTGCTATTGCTCGAGCCCCAGAAAACATAAAGGAATAAAAACAAATGAGTAAGCTCAGAAATTGAGTCAATGATTAAGGGGTAGAATCTAAATTCTTATAAAAGAACAGTGATTTAGATCTCAATAATGAGTTCAAAAGTAATAGTAAATGCTACAAAAATAAGACCAAATAGAGGATTTAACCACTGAGAAGAAAGCAATATAGAGGGGCCAATAACATTGTTGATAATATCAGGTGATAGTTTGATCCCCTATGCCAAAAATAAATATATAAAAGATCTTTAAACTGAATAAACTGTAATGATTCAACTACAAAAGAAAAGGCAAAAATTACTGAGTATTACAAGGAGAAGAAACGGAGAGAGGAACAGAACACTTCTGTAGCTGGGCTGGACTAACCTGGGTTCTATCCTCAGCATCACTGCAGGGCGGCTGCCCGCCCCCCAAAAATAATAACTGCAAATAAAACAAACCAAATAGAAGCATACTGAGATATGATGTAAATAAAATGGAAATAACTAAAAAGAAAAGAGCATCCTAAAAACACCAAGAAAAAAGCAAAAATGAATATATTAGGAAGCCTGTGAAAGATTCATAGTATGTCTATAAAGCAAAGCTCTCCAGACAGAAAAGGTACTGTACTATATACCTACAGTGCTGAATAAAAAAGATTTCCCACCAAGAATATTTGATCTAGCTATATTATGCTCAGATTTAGAGAATAACTTCTTCAGCTAAGTAAAAGCTCATGCAATTCATGACCATTCTTGGCCATAGTTGACTAAGAGAAACCAACGAAATGGCCTTATATAAAAGGCAAAGACATGTCCCACCCTGAAACTGTAGGATGCTAAAAAAAAAACCCATTAAAATTTGGGGAAGGTAGCTAGAGAGATAGTATAACAGTTAAAGTGTTTGCCTTACTTGCAGTTGACCAGGGTTTGATCCCTACCACTACGTGTAGTCCCCTAAATCCTACCAGAAGTGATCCCTCAGCGCAGGGAGGAGTAAGCCCTGAGCACAGCTGGGTGTGCCCTGCTCCAAAAAAAACAGTGGGAAAGAAAGAGAATAATAGTGGAGTCTTCTAAAAAAAATTCAAGATTTAAAAACCTATAGTTAAACGGGAATATAAGTTTAGACGTCTAGCTGTAAACTTTATGGAGCCTCAACACAAAAATTCTTTTTTTTTTTTTGCTTTTTGGGTCACACCTGGAGATGCTCAGGGGTTACTCCTGGCTCATGTACTCAGGAATTGCTCCTGGCGGTGCTTGGGGGGACCATATGGGATGCTGGGAATCGAACCTGTGTCGGCCATGTTGGCTGCATGCAAGGCAAACAAACACCCTACCCGCTGTGCTATTGCTCCAGCCCCTCAACACAAAAATTCTTAGAAGAAACAAAGAAGAGGTAGATAAAATCTGATCAGTACCCAGCAGGAAGGTACTGAGGACAAATGAGAACAAATCAAAGGAAAAACGAATGCAAATGTACCAGCATGCAAATAGAAAAGTAGCAATAAATGCTTTCATATCAACAATTTCATAAAACATTAATGGTCTGAGTAATCAAAACAGAATAGCCAGAGGATAAGGATCACGAAACAACCCCTCAGTGAAAATAGAAGACTATGGCAGTGTAAAACCTGAACAGACTGAATTCCACTCAGTGCTACAGAAAATTATGAATATGGCAAATTTGACATTATGGGTATTCTACCCATTCTAAAACATTTTTAATGTTTTATTAAATTAATTAATTTATTAAATTAATCCACCACAGTTTGGCTGCTATATGTGCTTCTATACTACTTTTCCCACACCGGTCTTCCAGAAGTAGAAACAAAATTACTCCAGTCCATTCTTAGAGAATAAAAATGTGAAGTCAAGAATAAATTACTCTGTAAAAGGCAAATCCATTTTTTAATTAGAGGAAAACTACAAACTACAACACTGGAACCAAAAACAACCTTATTTACATCCTGTGACTGAACAATGTATTGATACTTTAAGAAGACAACCTGGTTCCATTCCCAGCATCTCATAGGGTCCCTTGGGCACCAACAGGAGTAATTCCTCAGTGCAGAGCCAGGAGTAACCTCTAAGCATAGCCAGGTGTGGCCCCAAATCAAAATAAAACAAGATTTTCTTTTGGTTTCATCTCTTGCCATCAATAGATTGAATTAGTAGAATTCTTTAATGTCACCTTTTTTGTGTGGTAGTACTATGGGCCTAAGGACCGTACCCAACAGTGACCTAAGAGTCTATGCCACACCAAGTGAGCTCAGAGGCTATCAGGTTCATACTCAATGGAACTTGGTGTCCTCCAGGGATATACCTACTGGTGTTCAGTGACCATGGCAAAGAAGTGGCTGGGCATCCAACTTGGACTTCACATCTACAAGGCAAGTTCTTGACAACTTGAGTCACATCCTTGGCCCCTAATATTCTCCTTTTTCCCTCTGGTTATAAAGATTTGCATAGAAAGCAAGCATTGGTCTTCCAAACTAAAAATTGCTGATATACACACTGTAGAGCAGCATTCTTCAACCTTTTTCAAATCGGTGAACTGGCACCTATCTGTATAACTCGTCCACAGACCGGCAGTTCTGTGGTGACAGAACGTGACCATTGGTATTCAACTTTTCTACACCTGTGACTAGCTCTGGTTGGCAGACTAAGTACAGAAGCCCTGGTGCAGAGCCCTTGTGAATCAAGGAAACCTCAGGCTCTGAAACTGCAGTGAGCCATTGAGATTCCCTGATAACAGTTAATGTGGCTCACAGATCGAATACCCTTGATAACAGCAAGAGATTGTGTGTTTTAATTATCCAATTTTGGTAGTTACCAGATAAGCTGGTTCAATTAAAGATTAAAGTACATAATTTTTTCCATAAGAACTGAATCCAGGTTTACTTAGTTGGAACTTAGAGCTTTGATTTCAAGCATCATTTAAGGTTATTCGAGAGTAAAACTAGAATCACCTATTTTAAAGTTACACTGTCCTTTCCTCCATAGAGCTTGGAATTTCCCTCCAAAATAAGAGTCTTTAATGGGAGGGTGAACTAGGCTCATTGTGCTTATTTAATTTAAAATTCTATTTAATGCACTCACTTCAAAAGAAAGCAAATTATCAGTCGATTTGCATAAAGAGTGCAATTAAAAGACAAAATATTTACAAATGCTTAACATTTTTTCCCTCCCCCTCCAGATCCAAAAAGGAGCGCAGAATTTTTTTTTTTTGGAATGTGAAATAACCATAAAAACAGACAGAGCTGAGTTCAAACCCCAGCTCAGCCACTTTCTTTCTTTTATTTTTTAATTTTTATTTAGTGAAACTCCATGAGGTACAGTTGTAAATTTACAAATTTTTGTGCTTGGGTTTCAATTATACAATGATCAAATACCCATCCCTCCACCAGTGCCCATTTTCTCCCACCATGGATCCCAGTATCCCTCTCACGCCCATCCCCCCCATCCCACACTGCCTCTGTGGCAGGGCATTCCCTTTTGTTCTCTCTCTCCTTTTGGGTGTTGTGGTCTGCAAAAGAGGCATTGAGTGGCAATCATGTTCGGTCCATAGTCTACTTTCAAGATGCATCTCCCATCCTGGGAGGATCCTCTAAACACCCATTATTTGGTAGGAGCACAGAATTTATGCTAAACCTTGAACTTCTGGACTAAACGTTGACCAGTGATACCAAGTGACATTTTCCTTCCTTCCTTATGGTTCTCCTAAAAGCCGCCCCCCTGACTTTATACACAGGTGGAGGATTCTAGCTGGACAGGATCTCAGAGCAGTATGCTCTTGAGAAATTAATTCTCATGGTCATGGGAGAACCACATCCTGGTGTGTGAGTCCCTTGGCAAGCAAATGTATGAGCACCACAAATAACCACATGACTCTAGACAAATGCTGTGACTTTGTGCGTGTGCGTGTGTGTGTGTGTGTGTGTGTGTGTGTGTGAATGCTTCAACCTGATATGTGAGTCCTGATGAGCATCACAATCAAATGGAAGACCACCACCATTAAATGTGTGTGTGGTGGGGAGGCGGGGTGGGGGGAGTTCCTATCAAAGCAACATCAGCAAAAAGAAGGGAAAGGAGAAAAAATAATTAATCAAAATAAAATTTTCTCTTATTTTTTTTTAGCTTCTTTTTTGTTTTTGGCACCACACCTGGCAAAACTCAGGGGTGAATCCTGGCTCTGCACTCAGGAATTACTAGTGCCAGGATAGGATGCTGGTGATTGTGCCCAGGTCGGTTCCATGTAAGGCAAACATCTTACCTGCTGTACTATTTCTCTTGCCCCAAATATGACCTCTTCCTAAGAGAATATCCTATGCCAAAGATACTAAATTCTGTCAGGGTGATGAGCTTAGTGGGCTTCTTTGCATCTTCCCCATTGGGCTTACTGTACTCCTGCTGTGCTGAGGGTAAATCTTTGTTGTTAGCCTTTGACTCAGTTCAGTGGATTCCCCTCTTTGATTTTCCTCTCCTCTTTCCCTCTATTAATCTACTCTGCTGAGTCTACCCACAGATTTGTTTTCTTATGGTTTGTCTGTACCGTTGCATTGTTTCTTTATATCCCATATATTATTGATATTATCAGATACTTGTCTTTATGACCTATTTCACTGAGCATGATATCCTCCATTACCATTTATGTTGGAGCAAGAGGTAGTATTTCATGTTTTTTTTCTCACTTTTTTTTTTTGGCTCATTAGTATTCTGTTGCGTACCATATCCTCTTGGGTTGTTTCCATAGACTGACTATTAAAAACAGCACAGCCATGAAGATAGGCCTGCATATATCTTTTTAAATTAATTTTTGTGTTCTTTAGATAGATACCTCGAAGTGGCAATGTGGGACATATGGTAATCCATTTTTAATATTTTGAGAAATCTCTGTACTCTCTTCCATAGCATCTGAACCAATTTGCACTCCCAACAATATGAAACTATTTGTTTTTCTAATCACCCTAATAGGAAAATTGTGTATATGGATCATAAAAATGAAATGAGGAATATGTTTATTAATAGTTCAATATGTCCACCATTGAAAAAATAATATAAAATAGTCCCCAAATTCTATCACTTTTTGATGTCAAAAATCAGTCATCCCAAGTCAACCATCAATCCAAAGTTCTAGTTATTCAACATGTTTTAATATCTCTTTACCAATTCTTTAAATATCATCAATTTCAGATTTCAGTACCTTAGATTGGACTTCATCTTTTTCCTGGACTATAATAAAGGTGCTTCAGACTCATCTTTTGACCTCTAGTCAAAATCCCTTCTGTTGCTCCTCCAAGAATCATTAGCAAGATCTTTTTTAAATGTAAAGAATCAGTCTAGAAGTAGTTAGGGGCTTTCTATAACTTTGGGAAAAAATGAAAAACAAACATCTTTTTGAAATTAAAAAAAAAACTGATAAGGACTCATTTTTTTCAATCATTTCTTTGCCTATACAAATGCCACTTGTGTCTCCTCAACTCTTTAAATGATTTTTGAATTATTACACTTTATTTTCTCTCATTTTTTTTTTGCCCCAAATCATCAAATGATGATGAGAGCAAATTCTGACTTACAGTCCCTCTTCACTAATGTCTCTTTTCCACTGTTGGAAAAAAAATAATACCTTAGAGTAAACAATAAAAGTACAATTTTATTGACAAAGAAAAACTTTACAACAACTGTTTAAATAGTTCAAACTTAATAATTTAAAAAATAACCATTAATTTTGATTTTCAAAATCCTGCTTATATTTCTCATTGTTACTCAAAATATCCATGAAAATATCGGACAGGTATTTAAAGATTTATATTATTTATGAATGAGTACATGAATACAGGCAGTACTCAGTACATGTTAGAAGACACTGGAAAATTCTAGAGGGCACCTGAGAATAAATTCTATAGAAAAGAGGCTTCTGAGTACTGCAGCAAGCAAATTTGCCTTTGTTTTACATATACCACTTGCATAGTTCACCATGAAGTACCTTTCATTATAAAAAGTTTGACATTTGTTATATAAGCTGTCAAGTCCACTATTTCTGAATAGGCAACTAAAGGCTTTTCAGCTACTGAAAGAAAGTTATTTCTTTTTCCTCCTTATCCTCTCTATACCCAAATCTATCCAGGTCAAAAGTTTAGGGAAGCTTGGTTTGAAATAGCATCCATGTTTTGTTATAATTTTTTTACTTGTAAATATGGAAGAAATTTAATAGTAAAATCTTTTACATCCTGTTAGAAGCTATGGAATTGCCTCTAAATGTCAAAAATTGGTTTTAAATTATTAGATGACCAAAGGCTCATAGAGAACAGGAAAAGAGAAAGAGTTTATGACCTTTTCCTACACTTGAACTAGAATAGCTATGTACTTTTCTGAAGGCACTCAACGTTCCGATTTGAATTTCTATGGTGGCATTTGGAAAGATTGATCGCTCTATTCTGAGAAGATGAAAGAATGTGGGTGAGAGGTTATGAGCTGGTCACACTGCCAGTGGGAGTTAATAGTCAACTAGAATAGCCAAAGAACTTCCATTATCTTCCCAGTTGCAATATTTAATTCATTCCTGTTTATATCTAGTAACTCAAAAGTGAGGATTTCAATTATTGTAATATTATCTATCTCACTCCAGCTACTAAGATACACTAAAATGGGAATGGTTTTTATTTTATAAATCTTTTATTCAGGTTATGAGAAAAACTTGATTTACAATGAAGACTTTTAGATGAAAGATGCACAATAATTAAAGAATTTACATATTTGAGGGGGCTGGAGTGATAGTACAGCGGTAGGGCATTTGCCTTGCACGCAGCCGGCCTGGCCAAGCCAGGTTTGATTCTTCCGCCCTCTCGAGAGCCTGGCAAGCTACCGAGAGTATCTCCCCCGCACGGCAAAGCCTGGAAAGCTCCCCGTGACATATTTCATATGCCAAACACAGTAACAATTGTCACAATGGAGACGTTACTGGGCCCGCTCGAGCAAATCGATGAACAACAGGAGGACAGTGACAGTGACAGTGACATATCTGAGACCTAATTATAAAATTTTCTTTGTAGTTTCAGATAGTAATGATTTCAAAGGCAGTGATATATTTTATTCAAAGACCATAATGAATATAATGTAAAAAAGTAAGCTGTCTTGGGGACAAATAGATACTACAATGGTGAAGGAGTTTGCCTTGCATGTTGCCACCCAGGTTTTATCTCTGCCTCTACATTTGGTCACTCCAATACTGCCAAAAGTGACCCTTGAACATTAAGCCAGGAGTAACCCCTGAGCACCACTGGTTGTGACCCAAAAGTCACCCCCATAAACAGTTAAAAATATATGTATATAATAAATTGATTAAGGTGAATATTACAGCTATTAGCATAATTCACATGCATAATTTCTTAATAAGCCTAAGCAAGAAGGTGTGCATGGGGAGTGGGGGGAGTTCTTCACAATGTATTTCATAAAGACAGAACCTGTTTGAATCCATCAAAGATTCATTAAGGACCCACCAGGAGGGAAATACTATTCAACAACACCCTTGCAAGGTGGGGCAGGTTCCAGAACCCGAGTAAGATTGGCTTTAGAGGCTAACACATCATCTTGCCCTTGGATAACACACACTGTCCACTCTTGGTGGACAACCATGTCTCTACTTTATAGGAGACACTACATTCCCGGGAATTACCTCAATCCTAACCTAGGTGTGATTTCCTTTGTTGTATGCCACATTCTTTCCTCTATCTCTCTAGAGAACAAGTGTTCATTCTAGAAAGTGTCTCCATCCCCCCAATCTTTCTCTCTCTCTCACTTTGTATTAACTACATTTTTTTCTTTACTATTTGTTATTCCCTGAAATAATTTTCTGCAAAAATAGACAGTAAGCCTGGGAAAAGTGAGTAGAGGTCTGACTTTATTGTCTACACCATGAAGGAACATCTGGGGGCTTGTGCCAGTCTCCCTGAGCACCTCTTCAGTGAGGTTGTGGTGTACCAAGCAGGAAGGTGGTAGTTTTAAAGATAAAAATATAATTGATAAGATATATCATTTTATGATAAACTCTTTCAAAAATATACATAGAAGGAAATATTTCAATATAAAATAAAGACAACATTTACTCAGAGCCCACACCATAGTGAATGGTGAAAAACTGAAAGTATTTCCTCTAAGATGAAGAACAATTCAAGGATACCCACTTACACTACTACTATACTGAATAGGGTTGGAATTTCTAGCAAGAACAATTAGACAAGAAAATGACATAAAAAGAGAAAACAAAAGGAACTAAAATTTGAAGGAAGAATTTAACCACAATTTTTAAATTACATACATGATAAAAACTGATGTAAAAAGCTATTAGTGGGGGCTATGGTGCTACCAGCAGGTCAATCTGTACCTGTGGGGTGAGTGCATCAGCAGCCTGATAGTGCCTTCAGACTTCCAGATACCCAAAATTGCTGCTGTGCCTTTAACCAGATCCCAACAACTTGGGGCCAAGTTTACCAAGAAATTAAATGGCCAAAAGTTAGGTATGTGGGAGACACACCCCCAAACCACCTCTGGCTCTTCTATATAAGCTCATTTATTGGCCTTATTTCAAAGACCCATAAATCTCGAAAGAGATCAAAAGATGCAGTTAGGGCCTATAGTGCAGAGATAGGTGGGAACCCTTGATTGACATCTCCAGGCCCACTTGGATGCGACTGGGCCTCCTCCCCCCAGGTCCCCAGTTTTCCAGTAGCTTGGCAGTCACACCCACAAACTGCCCCAGAGCCACGTAATCTCATCAACAGCGAAGACCCAGGGAATATAAACTAAAGCTCCTGGAGGAGTGTCACAGAATATCCTGACCCTGCGCCAGGCTGTCTTCACTGGGATACTTGAAGGGGAGTGGGTTGAGTCTCTCTCCCTGTTCCAAACAGAATTCTGGCAGCCGAAAACCCCCAGAACCCAACTGCCACCATGTGCAAGGCCACTCTCCATATGCTCAGATGAGCTTCACCCAAGATGGGATGAACCTCACCTAAGAGCAGACCGGCAGGAAAACCCAGATACTTGGGAACCAGTGACTGAGATCTCCAAGCCCACTTGGATCAGGACTGGGCTTCCTCCCCACAGGTCCCCACTTTTCCAGTAGCTTGGCAGTCACACCACAAACTGCCCCTGGCGCCATGTAATCTCATCAATGGCCAAGACCAGAGACTAGAAACTAAAGTTCTTAGAAGAGAGTGGCACAGAATTTCCTGGACATTGTTTTCTATCCATAACAAGCAATACAAAACAAATTGTCTATGATTGCCTTTTCGGAAGGTTTGAATGGTGGTGGGACTGGTGTAGAAATATCAAATGTAACCAAAGTAGAGAGAGAGTATGGGGAAAATTGTCTGCCACACAGGCAGGGGAAGGGTTGGGACAGGGGGTGGAGTAGGGAGAATACTGGGGATTTTGGTGGTGGAAAATGAGCACTGGTGAAGAGATGGGAGTTTGATGAGTATATGACCAAAGCTCAAACATGAAAGCTTTGTAACTGTATCTCACAGAGACTCAAAAAAAAAAAAAGGAAGGGGGGATAATCATAAAATAAAGTGAAATTAACATTCAGAATTTTTAAAAAAGTAATGTGGAGTTCATGCCCAATTAATCAGCTTAATCAATGGCTGAATAAATCGCAGTACTCCTACATTATAAAAATAAAGCTATTAGTAAAAAAAAAATAACAAAACTAAAAACTAAATACACTAAAATCTATCGCATTTTATATGCAAATAATGAGTTAGCAGAAAGAGCATTCAGAACAATAATTCCATTTAAAACTGCATCAAAAATAATGGAATACCTTTGATAAAACTGATCCAAATAAGTAAATCATTTTCACACATCTGCAAAAAAATCTAGAAAACACAGCTGAAAAACATAGAAAAAATATATAAAAAGATTTAAAGATATTTTATGCACATAGATTAGTAGAACTAGTATAATTTAACCAGCTATATATCTATAGCAGTAAACAGAGTGCAATACTAAAATCCAAATGGCATTCATCATAGGAAAACAAAAAGAATCCCACAGAATTTATTTGGAATTACAAAATACCTCAAATGAAAAAAAAACTTTTGAAGGGATAAACTTAATATTATATCTTCCCAACCGAACTTCAGACTCTGATACAATGTGGTAGTAATTAACATAGCATGGTTTAAGTACAAAAGCACACAATAGCACTGAGAGCCCAGATATAAAAACACCCATACATAGAGAACTAATTTATGACAAAACAGCAAAGAGTCTACATGGGAGCAAGAAAAATCTTTTCAACAAATGTTAGTGGGAAAATTGGACATTCACCTGCAAAAGAATGAAATTAAATCACTACTTAAATTTGTACACAGTATTTGATTTTACAAAGATTAAAGACTTGCATCTTATTATCTCGTTCTTACTTTGGAGAACCAGGCAGGTTGCTGAATGTATCCTGCCGGCACGGCAGAGTCTGACAAACTCCCTGTGGCTTACTCAATATGCCAAATACCAGTAACAATAATGGATCTCATTCTCCTAACCCCGAAAGAGCATTTCTCAGGGCTAGGACAAAGGAGATGTTACTGGTGCCTGCTCAAAGCAATCGATGAACAACAGAATGATCATGATCGTGAAAGACTTGCATGTAAGTCCAGAAACCATACAATGCATAAAGAGAATCACAAATAATGTCCTCCTTGAAATTTATCTTAGATCAGTGCGTTTAGAAATATGACAATAATAGCAAGAAAAACAACCATAAAAATAAACAAATGGGCTTAAACAGTTTGTTTCTAGAGGGATCAAGATGTCTCAAGACTACTGGAGCATAAAAGGATTTTTTTTTTTTAGTGAAAGGATTTTTGAAAGTTCTTATTTCTACCTTAGACCTACCAACAAAGTAGGGCTGTGATAGTAACAAATGGTACGATGAAGTTTATTTACTTTGTTGTTCTGGATTTTCAGTGTACAATATCACTTCATTCTAAGATTAATACTTCTCTGATGTATGGGTGTGAAGATGTTAAGAGAAACTATGCTCATATTCATCCTAAATCCCTTTACCTATGTGTTGGACAGTTTCAGGTTGTTCACTGGTCATAATTATTTATTACGAGTGTGTTATATTACAATAATATTTTTTAAAAAAGACAAGCAGTTTTTAATTTTTTAGTAAGGATATGTAAACATTACAATAATATTTTAAAAAGATTAGCAGTTTCCTATTTATTGCGCTGTGTTTCATTCTACATGGAGCCAGATAAACAAATTTGGTATATATTTTTTCAGTGTTAAATCTCAAACATTGTACCTTCTGGAAATTTCCTTTCATACAGAAGAATAAATGAAAGCCCAATAACTTGCCTCCTTATCCTTGATATTTCACTATGTATGTTAAAGTTGTATGTAAATGTTTTATATATATGATTTAAATTATGAAAGCAATAAGACAAAAATAGGCAAAAGGGATCACAACAAACTAAACTCTTCTGCACAGAGACACCTCCATGGGACTGGAGAGACAGTATGGTGAGTAGGGTGCATGTCTTGCATGGGGCTGACCTGGGTTTGATCCCCAGCACTCTATATGGTTTTCTGATCCTCATTAGGAGTGAACACTGAGTTCAGTTCTGAGAAGAGCTGAGTGTGGGGATGGAGGGAGGGAGGGAAAAAGGGAGGGCGGGAGGAAGGAAGGAAGGAAGGGAGGAAGAAAGGAAGGAAGGAAGGAAGGAAGGAAGGAAGGAAGGAAGGAAGGAAGGAAAGCCAAGGAAAGAAGGAAGAACAGAGAGGGAGGGGGTCATTTATTCACCTTCAGGCTTGGAATTCAGTGTTAAAATTAACTGTCACTTATAGGGAAATGCGCAAATGAACCATGTCCATGTGATAAATTGGGTGCAATTGCTTAAATGACAGAAATAAGGAGATAGTAATGTTTGGGGTGAATTTAAGAGACTAGATAGCCCTCACTGAGCCCTACTCACTCACGCTGCACTCACTCCTCCCTGCTGGCCCGGCCACAGGTTCGTGGCAGCCATCAGCACTCCAGTGAAGTAGTCTGCCAAAGAATAGATCAGAAAAAGCCGAAAGAAGGAAGCGAGTGGAGAAAGCACTCTGAATGGGTAACGGGTGCTTTCCCGGGCAGCTGTGACAGTTAGTCATGGCAAGTCACTCTGAAGGGTAACAGGAGCAGTAAGGATACCGGCTGGGGCTGGGCTAGGTAGTTTACAGTTCAGGGCATCAGTAAAGTCATGAGAATAAGGGGTAAGATGAGAGAAGTGAAGCCGGGTGGAAGGTTTTCCTGGTGCTTAAACCAAACATCCTGCAGGCGAGCAAGGCCAACTTTTTATTTTATTTTATTTTATTTTTGCTTTTTGGGTCATACCTGGCAATGCACAGGAGTTACTCCTGGTTCATGCACTCAGGAATTACTCCTGGCGGTGCTCGGGGGACCATATGGGTTGCTGGGAATCGAACCTAGGTCAGCTGCATGCAAGGCAGATGCCCTACCCGCTGTGCTATTGCTCCAGCCCTGCAAGGCCAACTTTTATGTGAGGAGAGAATATATCCAGTTTTCTCTCCCCTACAAAGTCTCTCCCTTTGTTACAACAAGAGAAACAAATGCAGGTCCTGGTGATGGAGCAAATTTCAGCTAATGTTGCGCTCATTGTAAAACTTCAGCGCATCAAAACCATGCTCACTGGTACCTGAGCAGCTTTGTGGTTACCATGGCAACCCATGGATGTACCAAACACCGTCAGAACCTCAGCATCCAGACATTCCCACCCACTTGGGAGGAGAGTGCAAGGGACTGGGAATGGAGGGAAGTATGAGGCCACAAAATGAGAAGAAATGAAGACAGCCTCACTGTTTTCCCGAGCCTCACTTCTCCTGAAGCCCTACTTCTTGCTTGCCTGAAGTCTTTGTTACTTTCTCTTTTTCTCAAATAAGCATTTCATTTCAATCTCAGCAGGTTACTTGCCTTATCCACCTTCTTATGTTAAAGGCTGTTCATGAAATTTTTCTTGGGTGTACCAATGGGGACCCCACTTTCAGGATACATGGTCCCCTGTATGACTCACCCCTTTACTCATATCAGTCAGCATTTCACACCCTGACACTGTAAAAACCCAAACCCCAAAATACCAACAACCACAAATGTAGAGATCTAATTGGCTTTATTAAATGACTCCCGAATGCAAGGGCCAGAGAGATAGAATAGTGGGAAGGGCGCTTGCCTTGCATACGGATGATCCAGGTTCGATCCTGGGCACCCCGAGACCATGAGGAGTGGCTCCTAAGTGCAGAGCAGGTATCTTGAGCACTGCTGGTTGTGAAAAACGTGAAACAAAAATACTTTTCATAGGACTAGAGAGATAGTACAGTGGATAGGGTGCTTGCCTTGCACATGGCTGATTCATGTTCAATCCCCAGCATCCCTGAGCACCTCCAGGCATAATTCCTGAGTGTGGAGCCAGAAGTAACCCCTGAGCATCGCAGGGGTGTGATCCAAAGCCAAATAATAAAAATAAAAACAAAAAAGATTTCTGAATGCAGCAGTATCTCATCTAGAAAGTGCTAGAAGGGCTTTTAATCGGATGGGGGATTATTGATCTTGACTGACAGGTCCTGCCCTGGGTTTATTTGCAGGAGCAGCACAGGAGGATGCCAGGGTGACACCAGTCCTGTGTTCACCTCAGCAACAGGGGCCTCGATGATGGTGCCTCCATGGAGGCCAGGATCACTGGGAGCTAGAGTAGGTGTCAGAGGGGCAGATACTGTCTTAGTCTTGCTTTGAGCCTTAGTCTTGGGCCTGCAGAGCCCGAGCCCTCGGCGTGGGGCCATGAGCATGCTTCCCAGGCTGGGCCGAGAATGTAGGCAAGACAACTGCATCTGCCACGGTTATGCTCTGGGAGGTCAGCCTGGCCTCCCAGAGCCCCTGTGTGCACTGCTGGCCCTTCCTGATGTGCTTGGTGGCAAAGCATGTGCTCAGTCGGAACTCGGGATCCACGCCATCAGGAGAGTCCCGTGTCTAGGGCTGGGGAGAGGGCTGAAAGGAGAGTTCCAGTGACTCCTAGCCCTTGTGTTACCCCTCCACCCAAGAGATTTTTTATCTTCGGAGCTGGAGCGATATCACAGCAGGTAGGGCGTTTGCCTTGCACATGCCCGACCCGGGTTCAATTCCCAGCATCCCATCAATCCCTGAGCTCTGCCAGAAGTAATTCCTGAGTGCAGAGCCAGGAGTAACCCCTGTGCATCACCCAGTGTGACCCAAAAAGCAAAAAGAGAGAGAGAGAAAGAGAGAGAGAGAGAGAGATTTTTATCTTTGGATGGGGGTACTCAATACCATTTCTATGTGGTCTGGAGGCACTGGCTGTGCATGCTGTGGTTCATGGCTTGGCCAAGCCTGTACTAAAAGCCTTTCGGTTTCCAAGAGCAAGAAGGGGAATGACAAGATGAGGGCATTCAGAGACAGGTAGAGGGTGGATAGGTAATTAGTAAAAGAAAAGAATCATCAGGTAAAGCCATCTTCCCTCAAGGAATCCAGGATGCTATGCTGATGGAACTCTTCTGGTACTCCACTGACTGGTTTTAGATTGGACTTGAATGAGGTGTTATGTTCCGGGTGGAGCCAGAAGGAACAACTCCATCTGGGGACTGTCATTTTCCCGTTTTTCTTTAACAGCTCTTTTCGGAAATAGCTAAGCAAAACAATTCCCTGTTCTCTCACCCAGAGGAGCATCTTTTCCTTAAGATACAGGCTTTTCCAAAACCATTTAAGTGCATATGGAATATCTCCTTGAAAAACTGGTTAAATGACTAAAGTGGGCCCCAGGGGCTGAGGTAGTGGAGTTGTGGGGCCCCGGGGGAAGGTTCTTTTGAATTCATTCATGAAGCCAGGATGTGCAAGGCAATGGTAGGACAGAATTCTTACTCCAGATCTCATACTCTTCCTCAGGGTTAACTGCCTGCCTCCAAACAATTCTTTAGAATGTAGAACACAGAATGTGAAATACATGATTCCAGTGCTAGAAAAAAATATGCAGAGACAAATCCCAGAGCTGAACCTTTTGACTCAGAGTGAAGGAATTTGAGGAGACTGCAAGTTTGGATTGTTACTTTGCTATTAAGTTGCCCTTCAAAAAACAATTAAGGGGACTGGAGAGCTAGCACAGCAGGTAGGGCGTTTGCCTGGCACGCGGCCGACCTGGGTTTGATTCCTAGCATCCCATATGGTCCCCTGAGCACCTCCAGGAGTAACTCCTGAGTGCAGGGTGTGACCCAAAAAGAAAAAAAAATTAAATTTCCTGGGCCAGAGGGATAGCACAGTGGGCAGGGTGCTTTCCTTGGTTGTGGTTCACTAGGGTTGGGTTCTTGGCATCAATTATGGTCTCCCTGAGAGCATCACTAGGAGAATTTCTGGGTGCAAAGACAGGAGTAAGCCCTGAGCACTGCCAGGTATGGATCCTAAACAAATAAGCAAATAAAATTTTCATTTCCTAGGAAAAAAAGGGGCGGTTTGGGCGTGTGTCCTGAGCCCACCCCGGCCCTCACTGCCGCCTGCCTCCTGCTCCCACAGTGACACACAGCAGTCTGTCACTTTTGGTTGTACTTTGTTTTCACTCTCCCCTCTGGTTGGCAGCTATAGACTCCTCCTGGCAAACTTAGGCTGGTTTCCATGGATACCCTCGCCTCCCAGACGGTGGCAGCTCCCAGCAGATGGTCACTAGCATGGGGCTGGGAGGGAGCAGGCTGAGCGGATGGCTGAGTTAGCCCGTGCCTGTGTCCTTCTGTTCACACCCTCCCCGACATGCTGAGTGTCCGGGCACTGTCTTCCCCCATGTCTCACTTGCTTCTGGCCTTCTGACATTGAACTCTCAGATGCTATAGTGGCTAAAATTGGTCGAGAACCTGCAACCTGCCAGAAGTGCTCGGCATCCAAAGGAAATGGAATTGTGCAGAAAGTTTAAGAGGAAGGGTGTTGGGCTGGAGCGATAGCACAGCGGGTAGGGCGTTTGCCTTGCACGCAGCCAACATGACCGACACAGGTTCGATTCCCA
>JAOXYA010481714.1:0-16251 GCA_028565675.1 Sorex palustris | reverse complement strand
AATAGCGTTCTCATCCTGTTTGCGTAGGGCCCAGGTCTCTGAGGCATATGTTAATGCAGGAAGAACAGTGGAATCAGGGGCAGGATAGTGCAGTGGTTAAGGCGCTTGCTTTGCTTGCGACTGACCTGGGTTCCATTCCCAGCTCCCCTTAGGGTTCCTCAAGCCCCGCCAGGAGTAATCCCTAAATGCAGAGTCAGAAGCCCACAGTACTGCCAGGTGTGGACCAAACACACACACACACACACACACACACACACACACACACACATGCACGTACGCACATGCATACATGCACACAGAGAGAGATTTCTATTTCTAGAGAGAGAATTTCCGGAAGAGGGAGCTGTGGGCAGCTGCACCCATCCTTTTGGGTCTGTTAGTGCCGCGGGCTGAGCGTTAACCCCTTCTTCATGCACATGAAGCCTTTCATTCGTTCATGAAGCTGGATTACTCCTTCCCTCATAGCACCCCTATCCCCCAGGTTCTCCCAGTCTAAGAGAGGAGGAGGTTTGGCAGATCACTGAGCAGACGGTGACAAGGCCCAGAGGTGCACGGTGAGCATTTGCCTGGAGGCCCGAGGCCCATCATCCTGAGACCTTCTCTACTTGGATAATCCTCCCCATCAGCCGCTTAAAGCCTGGCTGAAACCAGTGCCGTGGGCGCCACCTGGTGGCATCCCCTGGCACTAACAGACGCAAAAGGCTGGTTCCAGCTGCCCACAGCTCCCTCTCCTGCAAAGTTCTCTCTCCAGAAATGGGTTTGCTGTAAAAGTGGCAAAACAACAGCCAAGAAGAATTCTGTGTTTAAGACTACATGTTCAAGTCCTCAAAGCAATGCATCATTTTTATTGCGTTGGAAAATTTGGAAAACCAGAGAAGAAAGAAAGAAAACGTTTCTGTTGGCTCCGCCACCCAGAACAAACCCTGTGGACATCAGGCATTGTGTCATCCGGGTTCTCTTACAAAGCTGCGGATTCGTGTGTCTATATTTAGGTAGAAATACTTAGGCACCTACACCTGCTGCTATGGTTAAATGTATTCTGAGTACTTTTGCGGACCGAGGTTTGGTGTGGGCTTGGGTTAGGATCCAGGTGTCCACATGTCAGCCCACCTGAGTCTGATTTCTGTCTTTAGTAGCTGTGGGGGTTGGCCCTGTCCCTTCTCTGCCCCAAGTACCATTTTCCTTCACCTTCTGTAAGCTGCCTCTGCTAATGAATGGGGCCGCAGTGCACAGAATCAGCTTGTGCAGCGCCTGGGACAGAGGCCAGGACTTCACATATGACCATGGTCTGCCTCCTTTCTGGTGGGCACCAGAAGTCTCTCAGGCTGGGGTGGGTTTCTGAGCTCCCTGACCTGAGTCTCAGGGTGGCCACGCTTTGCCCAAACTGAGAGGAAAGTTTCAAACAGGATTTTGAGTGTCTCAGCCCCCAAGCTATTCTTGTCTGTCTCTGACTTCTTCCCAGCCCGGTAAGTAGAACAATGTCTAAACACTGTGACTACAAAGCTTGTACCCGTTGGCATATTTGCATTTTCCCTGAGTGGCTAAAGTTTTCCAATCATTTCCTCATCATTTGCTTACCTGGTTCCTTTTTGTGGACTAGTGGAGTAGTTTACTTTTTCCTTCCAGAAAGAATTTGGCTTCCCTCGTTGCAGGGCTCGGAGCTGGCCACCGGGACATGGTGGCCCCAGGAAGTCAGGGGCTCCCTACTTTCACACTTGGACGCCAGCCAGCGGGACAAAGAAGCAAACTAGTAGAAGGTGACCTGTGGGCTGTGGTGAGTGTCCCGAGGAAGAGAGAGGTGCTGGGGGTGGGGAGAAACCCGCTCTTTCACGCATTTGTGTCTTTGTGGAGGTGGGGGCAGCCCCGTGCCTGACCCCAGCATGCTATCAATGCCTGTGCAGCTACAGCTGAAGCTTCCCTCTGAGGACCCCCGCCTCCTTTCCCCCCTCCATGGGGTTGACTCTTCCGCCAGGACGTCTGGGAATTTTCCAAGAAGCAAGAGCACAAACAGGCTTATTTCTTGTTCCCAGGGAATGTGTTTCAGCTGGTACAAATGGCTGCTGGCCCCTCTGAAGACCATCCCCTCCCCCCTCCTCCCCACCCCCACCCCAAGCAGTCCTGGAGCCTTGGAAATCAATGGGCACAGCGCCCCCTTGGGGTGGGGTGGGCAAAGCCTCTGGGGAGCACACAGTTGCTTGTCACCACCCCCCCCAGGGGGTCCTGGAATGACCCTCCCATAGGATTGTGACTCCATCTTTTTTTTTTTTCTTTTTGGGCCACACCTGGCAATACTCAGGGGTTTTACTCTAGACTCTGCACTCAGGAACTACTCCTGGCGGTGCTTGGGGGACCGTACCTGCTATGCTATGGCTCCAGCCCCGTGACTCTGTCTTGAAGACTAGTTTATATTCCGTCTCTCCTGAGAAGTCTTTCCAGCTCTCAAGCCACCCCACCTTCTTTTTCCCTGACCTCGAATTCTTCCCCTTCCGCCTCATTTGGTCCCTCCCAGTCTGCTGTGTGCTGGTTCCTTCTTTCTTCTTTCGTCTCGTTGTTTCATCGGCAGAGGCCTGATGGCTCTGCAGAGGCCCAGAACCCTGGCTAGGCATCTTTGCAGAAGCGGTGTTGGCAGTGGAGGCTGGAGACGCAGGGAGAGGCCCAGGGAGCAGTGTCTGCCTCAGCCCAGTGGGGAGTTTCGATTGTTTGGGCCGCCCCAAGCAGCCCTCCCTGGAGTATTTCTTTCTCGTGTTGACAAAGAAGAAGGAAGCAGCCTGTTCTGTTGGGTCGCCTTCTGAGGGTGTTCCCACTCCAAGCTGGGAAACACAGCCCCTGAGGTGACCGGGGCAGGTCACTCCTTCCGGGGCCCAGGAAGTGTCCCTGTGGCGTGAGGGTCAGACCCAGTGGCAGGGTTTGCTAGCACAATAGGAAGGTGGCGAGCGTGATGCACTGAGGAAAGCTCACCCAAGGATACGGTGTGTGTGTGTGTGTGTGTGTGTGTGTGTGTGTGTGTGGTGTCTGATGTCACTTCCTGAGACTGACAGGAAGAGGAGGTGCAGATGGAGGGAGAGGGGGTGCAGTACAGAGGCAGGGAGAGGTGGGCAGCCTCTTAGAGGGCCACGGGCAGGTCATTTGGGACTGTGAATGTGCTTGGTAGTTTGTTGTTGTTGTTGTTTGTTTTTGTTTTGTTTTTGCTTTTTGGGTCACACCTGATGATGCTCAGGAGTTATTCTTGGCTCTGCACTCAGGAATTACTCCTGGTGGTGCTGGGGGAACCATATGTGGTGCTAGGGACGAACCTGGGTTGGCTGCATGCAGCACAAACACCCTCCCTGCTGTACTATCACTCCAGCTACCGTGAATATGATGGAATGTGGCGGGAATCCAGGGGAGCCCCCTAAGAGGGGAGCAGGGGTGGGTGGGTCACCTTCATGTAGAGAATGGAGGGGAGTGGTGGAGAAGGGATGAGGGGGACTTGGTTCAGGGTGATGACCTGAGCTGGGACAGTGATGTAAGGCGAGGAAGAGACGAGAAGGCTGAGGGACACTCCTGTGTGAGCCGGGGAGACTTGGAGATGGAGTGGGTGCAGGGGCCAGGGAAGAGGAAGTGGGCAAGTTTTAGCACAGGTACCTGGGGGCTTGGCCCTCATGGAGGAGCCGGGAGGAGAGATGGATTTGGGGGTAGGAAGGTGGAGAGAGATGGGACGGGCAGGGAGAGTCCCTTGGGTACCATGGACAGCTCCAAGGATTCACAGTTGCTGTGGAACCAGAACAGTCTCTGTTCCTGACACCGTTTTGGCCTGCAAGGGCTGGGCTGGGGTTCAGACACCTGATCTAAGGAAGCACCCCAGCAGGTTAGAAGCTTGCACTGTCTGAAATAAAGAGGAGGCCCCCCCTTGGCTGCTACAAAGGGTAGGACTCCCAGGGTGCATGACTTGTACATGACATGACAAGACAATTTCTTTTTTTGAAGGGGTCATATCCGGCGATAATCAGGGGTTACTCCTGGCTCTGCACTCAGGAATTACTCCTGGTGGTACTAGGGGGACGATATGGGATACTGGGTATTGAACCCGGGTCGGCTGCATGCAAGGCAAACACCCTACCCGCTGTACTACTGCTCCAGCCCCACAAGACAGTTTGTTAATCCAGTGAGAAGTCTGGGGAGATGTGGAGGAAGAGGGCCCCCCCCTTGCCACATCCCTCCTGTTTTCAGGGTTAGGGGCAGAAAGGGGTCACTTTCATCGCTATGCAGTCACTGGATTCGCCTGGGGGGGGGGCCCTGCGACACCTTCCTATACCCATTTCCCAGGGTGAGAGGAGGAGTCCTTGACTCAGCATAAACATCTTAGGGGACTGGGGACTCTGCAGGTATTGGGAGTGATCAGCAGATGCCAATGTCCACTGTGGGGGATGAGAGAAGCGACAGAGTGCATATGGACCCGTGAGGGCAGCGTGTTCGGTGACATACTCAGCTCGTGCCTGGCACAGGGACAGGTGGCAGAAGGGCTCCCAGGGGCGGGGGGGCGCCGGGGAACTATTCAATGGGCCCAGAGTCCGGACTTGAGAAGATGGGGGCTTCTGGAGCTTGGATGGCAAGGAGAATGGCCGTATCCCCCAATGACCACAGTGGTAAAAACCCAAATGAAACGTCTGAAAAGATGAGATCATAAGAAAAGCAGTGATCAGTACCCTCAAGCCAAAGGCTCAGCCGCTCTCAGCATGAGGGGTTTCAGGGACCAGCAAGGTGTTTCTTCAAAGGGACTGCTGCCTGGTGAGTGCCTGGATGAGAGGCGTCCACCATCAGATAGCGATGCCTCCCAAGGACCCAGTTCCCTAAAATCAGGGAGATCGTGCCTCCTCCATCAGACCAGGTGGCATTAGACTAGGTGGCATTAGACTGAGTGGCATCCGTAGAATTGGGGAGGTCGTGTCTCCTCCATCAGACCAGGTGGCATTAGACTGGGTGACACTAGACCAGGTGGAATTCCTAGAATTATGGAGCATGCACCTCCTCCATCAGATTGGGAGGCATCAGAGAGGTGGCATCCTAGTGAATTGGGGAGATCGTGTCTCCTCCACAGACCAGGTTGCATCAGACCTGGTGGTATACCTAGAATCGGGGAGGTCGTGCCTCCTCCATCAAACTGGGTGACATCAGACCACGTGGCATCTCTAGAATCAGGGAGCTGGTACCATGTGTCATACTGGGTGGCATCATACCAGGTGGCACCCCTAGAATCAGGGAGGTCTCGCCTCTTCCATCAAACCGGGTGGCATCCCTAGAATCGGGAGGTGGCTCCTTCTCCATCGGACCGGGTGGCACCCCTAGAATCAGGGAGGTGGCGCCTTCCTCCATCAAACTGGGTGGGGCATCAGACCAGGTGGCATCCTAGAATGAGGGGGAGAGGGTGGTGCCTCCTCCATCAGACCGGACGTCTGGGGGTCAGGGAAGTGGGGATCCGCCCAAGAGGCTCAGGCACGCCCTCCCTCCCGCTGGCTCTTTCCGTGCTCCCCTGCAGCCGCTTCCCACGAGCCCCCGCACGCACAGAGCCGGCCGAAGGCGGGGCGGGGCCCGAGGGGGCGGGGCCCAGGCCCGGTCGGGGGCGGGGCAAGAGGGGGCGGGGCCGGCGGGCTCTGCCCTTCTCCGCGATGGCCGCCGCGGCCTCTGGATTCACCTATTTTGACTAACACAATGTCACACTCACCTTCATTGGCATAAGTGCAAGGAAGTCTGTGATGAGGTTATGAATTCTACGGATATAAAACTCCTCCTGGTAGAAGTTTTCTGAGGCCACGACAGATTCAGTGAGGAACAGAAAGACATTGTCAGTGATAGCGAGCTCTGCCATCGCCTCATCTGCTTCCGTGAATTCAGCCAGAGCTGCAAAGAATTTTGGGAAAATGACACATGATAAGAAAGATGCTCATCTAGTGTCTCCGGGTACTCTGCGGATCTTCCCCTATCAACGCTGTTCTCCACCAGCTGGTCTCTGCCACATACATGGCAAGACTGGATAACTGAACTTAGCGCTCAAAGCCCGAAGAGCTAGTGCAAAAGTCCATTAGAGAGACAGGCTCTTTACACTTCAACAAGCGCTACTGTCAATCAGACAAAAACAGCCAAGTTGGTCCTTCATTTCTTCCTTTCTGTTTTGCATTTTGAAACAGAGCCTGCAAATCTATCATACAAGTTCCATGAGAGTAAGATTTCCTTGATTCCTTACTATGATTAATCTTGACTGTTATAACCATTAATGCAAATTAAATGATTAACAATATTAATTCAAATATTTGCTTGAATTCAAAACACCCAAATTAATATTGCATGATTTTTAAAGACAAATTCAACAAACTTTTATTTATTTATTTTCACTTTTTTGGGTCACACCCGGTAATGCACAGGAGTTACTCCTGGCTCATGCACTCAGGAATTACTCCTGGCGGTGCTCAGGGGACCATATGGGATGCTGGGAATCGAACCTGGGTCGGCTGTGTGCAAGGCAAACACCCTACCCACTGTGCTATGGCTCCAGCCCCTCAACAAACTTTTAAAACACTTTTTATGGGGGGGAGTAGATTTTGAGGCACACCCAAGAACTCTCAGAGCTTGGTCCTGGCTCCGTGCTCACTCCTGATGGGCTCAAGGAACCCTAAGAGGTGCTGGGAATTAAACTCCGGTTGGCCACATGCAAGACAAGCGCCCTACCTACTGTACTATCACTCTGGCTCTTAAAAAACATTTTTTATGAAATAATGTAATAAATTGATAAATTTTTCAGAAGCCGATAGAGCAGAAACTCATTATTCAAAATTGAATTCACTGTCAAAATTTGCCTCGGCTGGGATGGTAGTTGAAAGGGCTAGAGCACATTTGCAGGCAGGAGACCTAGGGTCAGTCCTGGACCACCTGATCCCCCAAACCACATGAGCACCACCAGGTGACCCCAAAACGTAAAAACCAAAACAGAAACCCTGCCCTGATTTCTGGACCCTGCTAAGATACCAATTACAGTCCTCCCCGCCCCCCCTCCCCCCCCACACACACCTTACTGTGCATCTTTTCTCAGTTTCAGATACCTAAAATCAACTTTGGTGAAAATACTGTGAATATTTTACATAACTTTCCATATAACCTATTGTTATACCTAATGTTATGATTAGTTATTATCGTCTACCTCTTAATGTGTCTAATATAGAAAGTAACTTTTAGCATGGATAAACACACACGGGGAAACATATCTAACATATACAGAATTCAGATATACTATATTTTTTTAGGTATTCAGAGGGGACCTTGAAATGTATTCCCAGCAAATGAGTGGGAGTTCAGTAACAGAAAAAACTTTGATAGCAAAAAATGTTCAGTGGGGCCAAAGAGACAGTATAGGGTTAACTCGATGCAGCCTACCTTGCATGCATACAGCCTACCTGAGTTCAATCCTGTGATCCCAAAATCAAAATAAATAAATTAGAATATCCACTGAAATATGTTATAATGTAAAATTAGTTGCCAAAGCTTATTATAGGATATAAGCATATAACGCCACCAAGATACAGTAGTTAAAGATATGGGGCTTGAAACTACATCTGAATTTCTAGTCTATTCTTCTACACTACTCTGGAGCAAATGAGAGCATACTCTAATCTTGCTCACAAGGCCACGGTAATAACACAGTACATTACAGTATACAAATTTGATTAACTATCACACAACCCCTTACAACTTTAGAAGGCAATTTCATATTAGAACAGTACTAAACTGAGACCTGTGAAAGAATACAGTGCACATACTGTGCAGAACAGAACCTGTACATGAATATAAACATCTAGTTAGCCCATATATATGAGTATTAATATAAAAATGCTCGGTCATGGACCAGCGATGGAGCTCAGGGGGAGGGCGTTTGCCTTCCATGTGGGAGGGTCTGGTTTCGATCCCTGGCACTGCAGATCACAAAAATTAAAACTGAAAATTAATTAGGACTCAAAATGATTGGCCAATAAAGGACTCCTAGTAGAAACAACTTTCTGTGGTTCCCTTGAACAGTACAGATGATAAAAAAAAACATTCTAGGAACACCACTGATAAGATACTGGAATCTACAGATACTCTGAAATCAGAAAACGCTGACATGGATGGTAAACTTCCATAAAATCATCCTAGATTTACCATGAGAACACTGACAGGGACTCACTTTGCTATAGTAAACCACCACTGGGACACTAAGTACATAGATCTGGACAGCAGAACAGGATACACCACGGTGGGTTAAGAGCCAGGCTTCACATTCATTCTTTTTTTCCCCCCCTTTTTGGGTCACACCCGGCAATGCACAGGGGTTACTCCTGGCTCGCGCACTCAGGAATTACTCCTGGTGGTGCTTGGGGGACCATACGGGATGCTGGGAGTTGAAGCTGGGTCAGCCGCATGCAAGGCGAACGCCCTACCCGCTGTGCTGTCGTTCCAGCTCCCTCCACATTCATTCTTTTTTTTTTTTGAATGAATAAATAATAGTATATAATAGTTACTTGTTCATACATTACATTGGGTTCTTCTGAAGACAGTTTTGGAATTTTCCTTTATGTGTAACTTAGGCATTAAAATATTCTTGGGGGCTTAGGGCGATAGTTTGGCACTTGCCTTGCGTACTGCCCACCTGGGTTGGATCATCAACTTTCCATATGTTCCCGCTACCTACCCAGAGTCATCCCAGACCACAGAGAGCCAGAAGAAAGCCTTCAGCACTTCCAGATGTGGAACAACACTCCCAGCCCCACCATTCACATTCATTCTTGATGGGTCCAAATATCTCCTTTTTAATAAGCCATATTTTAAAAGTAATTCTAGTTTTTATCTTTTAGCTTTTATTTCCTTTGGGGAGAGTCAACATCAACAAGTCATACTCAGAGGCCCAGCTCTCTCTGCTCGGCAGTCACTCCTGGTGGTGCTAGGGGGACCAAATCTGCTGGGGACGGGATCTAGACCAGCCACATGCCAAGCACAGGCTCAACCCTGGAAGGGATCTCTCCAGTCCTTTATTTTAAACTACGAGAGCAATGGGACTCACTCCATAAAGTGGAACATTTTAACCCAAATTCCTTGGGCGGGTGCTGGTGGAGGGGCCCCTACTTCACCTAGCAGTTTCATTTACTACAGCCCTGGATATCATCCAACCCTCTTGCTCTACCTGCAAAGGTGCAAGTTCCAAAACAAAATGCTGACATGCTGTTTCTCATGAAAACACTGCCTACAATCAATTCACCTGTCACATCGGGTAGCTGCGATATCCCCCTCAGAGCCAGTGCCCAGGCGAGTCGAACAGTGGCTTGAAGCCCAGGGAGCTTCCATGGCTGGGAGTCTTGGAGACGAGAGTGAATCGTTGCAATGTACTGTCGCTCGGTCAACAGGGGAAACTGATGAATCATATCTGAAACACAGAAACCGAACACAACAGCAAAGATGATCTCACTTGATACAAAGGAACGATGTTTAAAACTCACAGAACACGGGGTCAGGACAACAGTATACATCAGCAAGGGTGTTTGCCTTGCACCCAGCCAACCAGGGTTTGGTCCCAGACAACCCATATGGAACCCCAAGCCTGCCAGCAGTGATTCCTGAGTGCAAAGCCAGGAGTAAGCTCTGAGTACTGTCAAAAACTTAACGAATTTTTAAAAAAAAACAGAGACAAAAAATAAATAAAATTAAAAACCAGAAAGTATTCCTATGAAAGAATTATGAGTAACATTAATATTAATATGTTAATAAACCAAAAGTACTCTATATAAACCTTGCTTTCATATAAACTAAAAAAAAACGTAATGAGTAATGGACAGTAATTCTAAGTTTTAATTTCATTAGTCAAAGGTTCTTATTTTTACTGGGAGGAGGGGGTCGTTCACCCAGCGGTGCTCAGGACTTACTCCTGGTAGGGAACCAGCTGGGGTGCCAGCAGGTACTGCATATGCCTACCCACTGAAATATCCCTCCAGCCCCAAGTCACATTTTTTTGTAAGTATACTATAAATAAGATATATATATATAAAAAAAGAATACATGCTTTCCACTATCAAAAATGACTGGATGTAAAGAAATTAATCCGAAATTTAAAATATCTAACAAAACCTGACCAAAAGGATGAAAACTGCAAATAAGTGTCAATTCTGATTACAAGATGAATGAAAGAACCAGTAAATAAATTTCAATGTATAGTTAAATTACACCGATAATTTAAACTATACTTAGGTACGTGAATAAATGCAAAAGAACAGGAAATATCACTCTCCATCTAAGAACTTCATGCTTTTTCTTATACACTTTTGGATGTCAATTTATGAATATTAGTTTACTGACTTCCAATCTTGAAGCACGATTTAATTTCCTGTATTTTGGGGGCTATAGAGATAATACAGTGGGTAAGGTACTTGCCTCGCACTCAGTTGACCCAAGTTTGATCCCCAGCCTCCCATCTGATCCTCCAAACACCATGAAGAGTGATTCCTGAGTGCAGAGCCAGGAGCAAAGCAAAGCACCTAACTCACTATACTACCTCTCCCCTGAGTGTTACTGGGTGTGTCCCAAAAACAAACCAAAAATTTCCTACATTTTTAAGTTTCTTCCTACAATGGTACATATATGTATGATCCACTAATTCCTTTACTAATATAGGATAGAAGTGTAAAATATGCACATAACTTTTTTGTTTTGTTTTGTTTTTAGGCTACATCCGACCATGTTGAGGAGTTATTCCTGGCTCTGCACTCAGGAATCATTCCTCGTGGTGTTCGGGGAACCATATGGAATGCCGGGAATTGAACCTGAGTCAGACACATGCAATGCAAGCACCTTACTCACTAGTGTACCATCTCTCCCGCACAAAATATTTTTTTAATATTAAAATATAGGTAATGACTTACAAGCAACTATAATTAAAATGAGCCAATGTAAGCAATCTACATTTACAACCGGAGGCTAAAAATCTTAGATCTTAGATTCTAAAATGTGTTAGGCATTCCTTTTGCTTTGAAAAAGGCCCACCTTAAGAACTCCATTTTACATGATCACTCTGGACAAGAGCTGAGCGCTGAAAGTAGGTAAAGGGATAGAATAACCTGTCAGTACCTGTATTACAAACCATGATGTGAGAGAGAGAGAGAGAGAGAGAGAGAGAGAGAGAGAGAGAGAGAGAGGAGAAAAGTGCCTGCGATAGGCAGACTGGGGGTGTGGGTGGAAGAAGGGAAACCCGGGACACTGGTGGTGGGAAATGTACAGTGGGGAAGGGACCAGTGTTGGAACATTGCATGACAGAAACCCAATCGTGAACAACTTTGTAACTATGTACTGCAAGATACAATACAAGATTTAATATAACCAATCGACTTTTTTAAAAAAATCCTCCCTTTAGGCACAGGGAGGAATTGGGGGGATGGGGATGGGGCTCAGACACACTGGAAGAGGAAGAGATGCTGGGGTGTATTAGCATGAACCCCTATCGTTCACGGTTCTGTAAACCAAACAGTGCCTAGAATAAAATTAAAAGGTAATAACTTTCAGAAACAAAAACAAATTTCCACTAGGAGCCAGAGACATGACAGGGGCTAAGGCGCTTGCTCTGCACATGGCTGACCCAGATTTGCTCCCCAAAACTACACATGGGCCCCCCAAGACTATCAGGAGTGAGCCATGAGCAGTCAAGTGTAGTACAAACTACCTCCACCCCAAAAAGTATGGATACATACCCACAGAACTATATAAATATATTATGTGTACATATATACATATATATGTTAAAAGAGTACAGCCCGTTTAAAACATTCTCTTCTGGGGGGTCAAAGAAGGCATCACACCCAACGGTGCCGGGGCTTACTCCCGGCTGGGCACTCAGGGATCACTCCTTGGAGGCTTGGGAGAACATATGGGGTGCCGAGGATCGAACCGGGTCAGCCGTGTACAAGGTCAAGGCCCTGCCCGCTGCACTACTGCTCCCGTCCCCAGCTTCACAACTCAAAATCTGGTTTTTCAACAAGAAATGTAGGAAGAGCTATAAATCTGCGTACCGTCTCGTTCCTCGGTGCTCTGTTCCAGGAAACTGATATCGAAGCAGTAGAGCAGCGCCATGAGAAGAGCCAGATTCACAGCATCCAAAGAGCCGTTGGCTTCAACAGTCACCCTCTCCAGGTGGCCAATCAGGAGGAGCGTGTCGTCTTTGCCCAGCGGTGACTGGCAAGCCCAGGCAAAGAGGCTCTCGGCCAGGGACTGCCTGCACTCCTTGATGAGGTCAGACACCTAGAAATAAAAACGTACAGTTACCAGAAGGAAATTACAGTCAGTAAGGCCGAGCCTTGCCGCAAAACGTAAACTATCACTTATAAGAGGGAGTTCAATAAATCTATCTGAATCCAAAGCTGACCCGACACTCTCACTCTGGAATTCTAAATAAGCTGTTTGTTAATGCTTTAAGGTCTACGCTCCATTAGGAGATGACTGCTCTGCTGAAGAGTTTATTCCAGAAAGGCACATAAGAGACTGGAGAAACAGCACAACAGGTAGGGCACTTATCCTGCACATGGTCAACACGGGGTGCGAACTCTGGCATTCCGTATGGAACACTGAGCCCTGCCAGGAGTTATCCCTGAGCACAGAGCCAGGATTCATCCCTTCATCCCTGAGAACAACGGATTTGGCCCTTCCGCATGGCTCCCTCCCCCGCCCCCAACACCAGAATGGTACATAAATCATTAGAAAGAAGCTAAAAGAACTGCCAGTCCGTTTCGTGGGCACAGCTGCTTAGACACTGGAGCGTGCACCATCAGCTTCTCTCTGCCTGTAGTATAGGAACACACAGACTCTGACCCACACAGCCCAAGGTTCATCCCTGAACCCTTGCCTCTTTGCGATGCTTCTCACTGCCCAGGCCTCTCTCCCGCTGCAGTTTCTCAAACTCATTGTTCACATCAATCTGTGACACCAGACTAAGGACTTTATAAGTCAACCCTTGCTCCATCAGCTCGTCGGTGAAGTGTGTTGTCATGGTCACCAATTCTGGACTGTAACGAAAAAAAATGAAGAGACAAAGCTATAGAATACCTGGATGCTTATCCTCTCTCATCATAAGCAAAAGCTCTTCAGTCGGGTGGGGGTGGCAGGGGATTCACTGACCAGTGCTTAGGGGACAAGCCCAACAGAGCCAAGGATGCACTCCAATCTTCTGAATTACCACCCAAGCCCCAGGAAAAGTCTTTTGACAATACTCCTTACTGGAAAAAAGCTAGGATAAACTGAAACCTAGGTCTTTCATCTTTTCTAGAATCACTGGGCTTCAAAAAACTAAAAATCACTGATTTTTTTTTTCTTTTTTGGTTCACACCCAGCCATGCATAGTGTTTACTCCTGGCTTTGCACTCAGGAATTACTCCTGGCAGTGCTTAGGGGATCATATGGGATGCCGGGAATCAAACCCAGGCTGGCCACGTGCAAGGCAAATGCCCTACCCTATGTGCTATCGCTCCAGCCCCACTAAATAATTATTTTGTGGAGAAAAAAAAAATCGTGTGAATGTCCGATTGTTGGCAGAATAAGAAAGAATTCAACTGAACTTCTACATCTAATTCATCTATCTATCCGAGGAAGAAAGTCTTATTGGTCTAAAGTTCTAACTGCACCTTTTGTCGAAACAATGAATCTAGTCAAAGAAGATAGAGTGTTAACTAGAATTCATCTGCCTCACAGGCACTGGGAGGGTTGGGAGAGGGGGTTTATTGGGGTTCTTCATGGTGAAAAATAAGTATTGGTAAAGGGAAATGTGTTTGATATTTGCATAACCGAGACTTAAACCTGAAAGCTTTGTAACTTTTCCCACAGTGATTCAATAAATAAATAAAAAAGAATGATCACTCTAGACAAGAACTGAATGCTGAACGGAGGTAAAGGGGTATACATAATACCCAAAAAGAAAGAGAGGGAAAGAGAGAGAAAGAGAGCAAGCGAGCGCATGTGAGAGAGAAATATACATAATACCCCAAAAGAGAGAAATAGAGAAAGAGAGAGAGGGAGAGGGAGAGAGAAACATAATACCCAGAAAGAAAGAGAGAAAGCAAAAAAAAGAGAGAAAGAGAGTGAAAGAGAGAGAGAGGGAGAGGGCGCAGGAGAGAGAAAGAGAGAAAGAGGGAGGGCAGAACAATGTCAGCCATAGAGGCAGGCTGGGAGGCAGGTGGCAGGAGGACTTTGATGGTGGGAAATGTACACTGTTGGAGGGATGGGTGTTGGAACATTGTATGACTGAAACACAATCATGAGCAACTTCGTAACTATGATCTCATGGATAACTCAATTAAAACAGAAAAAAAAGAATAACCCTACAGATGTCACATTGGAGACTTACTCAGGTTTTTCCTGACACACAGAAATAGTATGGGGTGGACTTGGTATGTGGAGCCTTCTGGGCATTCTTGTTTTGGCGCATCTTCACTGAAAAATGGTTTGTCTCTGCTGGCTTCTGGCATTTGAACACTCCAACATTTTAGAGAGGGGACATTTTTGTAACAAATCATTAGAATTTTTCTTTAAGGGGCTGGAGAGATAGTACAGTGGGCAAAGTGCTTGCCTTCCACGTGGCTGACCTGGGTTTGATCCCTGGCACTCCGTATTATCCCCAGAGTCCAGCTAGTCATGACCCCCAATTTCAGTGCCAAAGTAAGCCTTGAGTACCACCAGGTGTAGCCCCAAAACAAAAAAAAAAGAAAAAAAGCAACAAGCAAAGAAATTTTTTTTAAATTTTTTTTTGGGGTCACACCCGGCAATGCACAGGGGTTACTCCTGGCTCTGTGCTCAGGAATCACCCCTAGCGGTGCTCAGGGGACCATACGGGATGCTGGGAATCAAACCTGGGTCAGCTGCATGCAAGGCAAATGCCCTACTCGCTGTGTTGTCGCTCCAGCCCCGAAATTTTTATTTTTTAGTAAAATTAGGGATGGATAAATATTCTGCCCACATGGACCTCACTTAATTATACTATATCCTAAGAGCCATATTGCCACACACAATGAATTGGGAAATAGTTATTGAACATAAATTTTAGGAGGATACTATTTATTGCATAATAAAAGAATATTCTTAAAATTGAATTAACATTGCATTGTCATTAACTGTCATTAATTGAGGTATGCATTATTAAAAATTAGCCAATGACCAATTCTCTGTCCTAGTGTATTATCCCTTCCTTTCTAGTTACTACTGAATCATATTTTAAAAGTATATATTTATTTTAGTCACACTCATCCATTTATTTGTTTTATCTGTATATCATAAATGAGTTGCTTTATACTGTTTGTCTTTCTCCATCTGGTTTAGTTCACTAAGAAAATCCCTTCTAAAATCCAATCATGCTGTTGCAAGTGACAGGATTTCAACTAGGAAAGCAAATTTAAGTATATTGTTTTTAAAAATAATTTAAAAATGTATTCATCCAATACAAATTGAGCATTATTATGAATCAAACTCTACTTTAGGCATTTGGGGTTTATAGTGAAGAAAGCAAATTTCCTGCCTTTTTGGAATGTGCATTTGATAGGCAATACTTTAGGTGGATTTTGGGACTCTAAACTCTTTAATGGCAGACAAAAATTTTGTATCTCTTGTTAGATAATAGTTGTTCAATAATAGTTTGTAAAATATCAACAAAAGAAAAGTCACAGAACAAAAAATAGGCATTGCTAAAAATACTACATATGGCATGATGACAAAATATAAAGAAAATCTGCTATCAAAACTCTTACAGGACTCAACAAAATGAACTGAATTAATTTTGAAATTATGAGTTAAGAAAAGATAAAACGTTTTCTTCATGCAGAACTGAACATTATTTTAGAGAATTTTTTCCAGAACATAAAAATAATGTCATAAAGTTTTGAAAAGAATGAGAAAAAGATAACATTAAGAAATAACATATGGAAATCACCAAGGATCAGGTAATCAAGGATTACCCAAATGGTAAATAGTAAGGAAACACTTAAAACATTATCGCCTGGGATTAAACACTTTCAAAATGTTAGGAGGACTTTTTTTTTTTTATCAAAGGCTTTTATTTTTTGTTATCTCAAAGCGTGGCACATATGATATGGCCATCTTGTTGAATAGGTGACTACAAAATATCTCTAGCTGAACTTGCTTTTTTTTTTTATTTTTATTTTATTTTATTTTTTTATTATTTAAAAAAATATACAATGATCAAGTACCCAACCCTCCACCAGTGCCCAT
>JAOXYA010481705.1:0-16253 GCA_028565675.1 Sorex palustris | reverse complement strand
ACCTCCGGCTCCGGGCACATCTCTTTGATTCCACTGTTCTTCCTGCATTAACATATGCTTCAGAGACCTGGGCCCTACGCAAACAGGATGAGAACGCTATTTGGGTCTCCCGAAGAGGAATCGAAAGAGTTATGCTTGGAGTATCACTCAAATGAGAGAAAGAATCTGGAGTTCCGACTTCTGTCAACGGTGAAGAATCAGGGACGCTGTCTCGTTTGCCAAGGCATCGAAAATCAGATGGGCTGGACACATAATGAGATTTGGAGACGAACCGCTGGACTAGAGCCGTTACCGACTGGATTCCATGGGACATCAAAAGACCGCATGGCTGCCCACCTACAAGATGGTCACACTTCTTCATCAAGACCCTGAATGATCAGTTTGAGGCTCTTCATGTTCCTAGAATGAGCAGACGCCATTGGGCTACACTAGCATGAGACAGGGACTAATGGAGACGTTACTGGCACCCGCTTGAGCAAATCGATGAGTCACGGGATGTCAAGTGATCAAGTGGGTCCTTGACGGAAGCAAACAGGAGTTTTGATGGAGGAACACACCCGTCCCTCAGCAAAAGCCCTTCTGAGTCTACATTCCCACAAAAGCACAGGACGTCACACAGAGAGAAAAGCAACTCGTTAGGGAAGCGGCGTCTGAGTCAGCAGTTGGACGTTCGCCCCGTCCATCCCGATATCCCCCCTCCATCCAGTCCTCCATCAACGAAGCCCACCCCACCCCCCACGCCCCGCGCTGCCCACCATGTGTCCACCCTTCACCTGTTTGGGATGTGAGAGGCGTGAATCTGATACTATGGAGGCGACAGGGCCCTTTATTTTAAAAGCCAAACTTTGGGGCTGGAGCACAGCGGGGAGGGCGTTTACCTTGCACGCGGCCGACCCGGGTTCGATTCCCAGCATCCCATATGGTCCCCTGAGCACTGCAAGGGGTGATTCCTGAGCGCAGAGCCAGGAGGAAGCCCTGTGCATCACCGGGTGTGACCCAAAAAGAAAAAAAGAACAATGACAGAACAAAAGACTGGAACGAGATGGGGAGGTCATTAGCCTTGCATGGGGCCAACCTGGGTTCAATTCCCAGCATCCCGTATGGTCCCCTGAGCTCTGCCAAGGGTAATTCTTGAGTGCAGAGCCAGGAGTGACCCCTGAACATCACCGGGTGTGACCCAAAAAGCACAAAAAAATAAATAAAATAAAAGCCAAACTTTGAGAACGGCAAGGATTAAAACACAGAACCCATGGTGCATATTAAACACACACTGCAGCCACCATCCACGGGCCCCGCCAGCCCTGCCGTGGCCCAGAGCGGCTCAAGGGCCGGGAAGGTCGGCTGCGTGTTAGCAACTCCAAGGTGGGCCGTTGGGGCCTGCACAGGCTTAGTGGAGAAGCACACGCCTCACGTGTATTATTAGGCCTGGGTTCTAGCCTCTGCACACACACGCACACGCTTCACATGTGTGGGCCTGGGTTCTAGCCTCTGCACATGCATGTACATATGTGCACACACACACAGAAGGAAGACTGCCAGTTTAATGACTCTGTTTACCATCAGTCGTCCGCTCCCAGTCAGAACTAGGCCAGCCTAACTGAGGGCAGAATCTGGGACTGGGGGAGCTTAGCCGTGGGGAGGCCCACATGCAAACCGAACCCAGTGGCCCTGGGAGTCCCCAGAGTACCACTGGGTGACCCCAGGGGTCCCGGGCCCAGGGCCCGAGCAGCTCTGCGTCCTCGGGTCTCGTGTAAAGCACCCGGCCTGGCCAGGCAAACAGTGTGGCAGGATCTCTGGGTCTCCTGAGCACTGTTTGGTGAGCCCCAATCAGGATACACAGAGGTGTCAGCGGGGGTCAGAGCTGTTTTGGGGAGAGAAGGTCTGTTTGCTGTGAAGGGTCTGGGAAAGGCGTCTGGTGTGGGGGCAGAGCGGAGAATGGGCCACCCCCAGATGCACCAGAGGCCAGGGGCTGGGCCACAGGAAGTGCCACTCTGGTGTGGCCTTTGACCCCGTCTCAGGCTAAAGGGAACCATGTGGTGACACGGCTCGCTGCTCTCTGCATCCCGCCTCTCCTTGGGGACACCCCAAAGGTCAAGGACACGCCAGGCTGGGCAGGGGGCTCGAGAGGCTTCTGCAGGCCGTTCGGGCGGTGGGGACACGGGGCCGTGCTTGGGGCCTGGTCACCAGCCCGCCGGGCACCCACCTGCGTCTCCTCCATGACTCCCCGTCGTTCACCTCTTGGAGATGATGTCCTTGGGTGAAAGAGATTTGGTGTTGGTTCCGGTTCCTCCTTCTGGCCTGGGTCGGGTGGGGCAGAGCCGGGCCCTCCTGCTCTTCCCGTGCCGGAGCCTCGCCTGGGTGGTCCAACCCCGTCTCCCGAGCTCACAGGTGTCCCCACAGCATTTTCTGATTGTCTGTGCCCCAAGTGAGATGCCAACCGCGGGACCAACTCTCGGAAGCGTTTTTCCTCTCCTGATTGGGCTGCTCGTGCCCGTGTCCACCTGCCGGGCGGCTCTCTGCTCCGTCTTAAGTCACGCAGGCCTGGCTGTGATGCTTGGCTCTGGCCAGTGTCTCAGAGGCTCAGAGCCGCCCTCCAGAGCCGGGGGGAGGGTCTCGCCCTCCACCTCCATGCCCCAACTCTGCTGGGGGCTGCTGGTGTCCCCACGCTCCCCACGTGCCACCCCAGCGACCATCCCCTCCGCTCCCCTCACATCTGGGGGCGGTCATGGGCCTGCACGGGCCCACGTGTGACACCCCTCAAGTCCCCCCTGGCCACCTTGGGCTTTGCTGCTGCCCCTCGAGGGCGAGTCTCTGTGTTCTGGGTCTCGGTAAGTCCGGTGGGAACAGACAGAATCTCCTTCCTCACACACCAAGTGCTGCTGCACCCAGTCCTGAATGTCAGCAAGACTTGGTTCGCTACAGACCCCTGGATATTCAGGAAATGATATCCCTGGGATACGGCTTAGTGGCTCAGTGGGGGTGGGTGAGGGGTGGGGGGCGACGTGTGCTGTTGCTCGAGCTGGGCCTCCCTGCTCTGTGTGATAAAAGGCGCCAGACCCCACAGAGCCTCAGTCGTGCCGCTGGGCTGCTGCTCTTAGAACAAACCGCATGGAGGCTGGAAACATGAACAAGCTCTTATTTCTGGTCAGCAGGGCATGAGGAGCTTGTGTTTCAGGCGTGTCCTGGAGATCAAACACTAAATAAAACACACGTGGAAGGGCAACTTGCAGCCGAGTCTGAACACAGTGCGGGACCTCTCATGTCTGAGGAAACCCATGCAGCCGCCCCTCCAGCAAGCACTCGGGGGAGAGGCGGCTTCTGTCTGGGGACTGGCCTGAGCCCGCAGAGCGAGTCGCCGGGAATTGAATCCTGCTCTGGCCGGTGTCGGGCACTCAGCAAGGAGGAACAGACTCGTTCTCCCGTCTGGGTCTCCAGGGGCCGGGGGCTCTCCCGGAGGACTGGCCCTGCGCTGGCCACGGGGCATGCCTGCGTGAGGCCCAGGACGGAGCCGTCCCCACCAAGACTTCTCCATCCCTCACCCGGGCTTGTCCCTCTGGCTGTCGGCCCACAGACGCCCACAGCAGCCCTGGACTCGCAGTGTCCACCCACCGCCACCACTGTCCCTCCAGCTCCCAGGCTTGGTCAGCGTGAAGCCCAGGGCAGCCATCAGAGGCTCCTGCCTCGGGGGCAGGGGTGACCAGACCCCCAGCCCCGTGACCAGCCCCAGATGCCCCACTGCTGTGCTGAGTCTTTCCTGAGCCCCCCTGGCCTTTATCACAAATGTGTCTCGTCCATCCTCAGGTGCACCCAGGGACCTCGGGGTTGCGAGGGGGGATGGGATGCGGGGTCAGTGTGTCAGGGTGCGTGCAGGGGAGGCTGGGGTTCTGGGAATCTCGCCGAGGATCCCCTCGCCCCTCTCCAGCCCTGCACCTTCTGGGACAGTTGCCAGGACAACTGTAGTGCTAGGTCCGAGACCCTTCTGCTGGCGGAACCCGTGGATGTTGTATGAAGCTCTGTTCCAGCCGGAGGGTGGCCGGGGAAGGCCCCACAGTCACGCTGAGTCGAGCAAATGCCAGCCCGCCTGGGGAGCCTCGGGGGCAGCAGGGAGGGTCCCCGGCGAGAGGTTGCTCCGGCCCTCGCGGGAGCTCCCCAAAGCCGCATTGTAAGTCGACGCGTTTCCAAAGCCACAGAAGCGAAGCAGAGAGAGAGCTAATGACACGTTGGCAGCTTCCTGCTCTGAGACACGGGGACGGGGAGTGAAGGTCAGGCACTTGTGGGCTCGTGAGCATCTGTGAAACGTGGCATCACTTAGATCCTCAGGCACTAGAACATCGGCCTAGTTGTCTCCGCGGGGCTCTCCAGGGTCGGGGCTTTGACCATGAACGTCCGTGTCCTCGGGGGCAGCAGCCTCTGATGGGGGGAGGGAAAGCGGCCCTCCCGGGGGACACATCCAGCTCTAACTCAGGCCCCCGCCCGCCCCCCCGCCCCCCACGCACTCCTCTGCTCACTCCACAGTCCCCCTGGGGGCAGCCAGGCTCGAGGACCTGGGGAGTGACCACTGGGAAGGCTCAGGTCAGACCCTTGCCCCAGCTGGTGCCTGTCGCAGGCTGCAGGATGGCCCTGCCGTTCACGCACTCTTCCCTCTGCCTGGCGTGGCCCAGCGTGGCCCAGCGCTGCCGGCCCTGCCCGGCCCCCCGGAGCCCGCCCAGGCCACCTCCCCGCGGCGTCTGTCGCCCCCCTGTGGTAGCAGCCGGGATGGCAGGGGCTCTGGGCCAGCTTGTCTCCCCTCTCCCGGTCCTCTCCCCTCCTGCTGCTGAGGCTGGTCCGTCCTTCCTTCTCTGTCTGTCTGTCCCGACCTGAGCCGGGTCTGCCCTACTGGCGTCTCTCAGCAGTGCTGGGTGGGGCTGACGTCCTCAGACCTGAGTGCTCACCGGCTTCCGTGTCCAGCACTCTGGCTTTGGGCTCAGACTGTTGGTGGCAGAAACTGACCCGGGCCAGAGCCTGGGGTGGGGGGTGCGGGTCTGCCCAGGCCCAGCGCCCGGAAAGTGGGGGCCGCACCCCCACACCCGACAGGACTGGTCACACTGAGGGGAAGGGGCAGAAACCGCCCGTGGGCAGGGGAGACGCTTAGCCCAGGTGGGCCAGGCAGCACCCAAGTCGGGTCTGCGGCCGACGTGTGACCCTCCTTCCTCTGAGGTGGCTCGGGGAAGTTGCAGGTACGAGGGGCTGGGGGTGTTAGACCCCTCATGGGAGGGCCCACGACGCTGACCACTACTGACCAGGCAGCTCGGACAGTCTGCCAGGAGGAGGCAGAAGAGGGCAGGCACCCAAGTCCCCACAGGGGCCACCTGGTATATTCCGGGGAAACCGAGGAGGTGACTGGCCACGCAGGAGGGGATGGAGGTCTGTGCACCCCCGAGGGACGTTGCGTCTGGTGTTGGCGCAGTAGATGCTGGACAGGGGCCAGCCGGGAGCTCGCAGGCGGGGCCTGTCCCAGGCAGGGCGGCAGAGGCGGCCGTGGCCACTCTCTCTGTCGGCTGCTGGCCCTGCTTCCGGCTCTGCCAGGGCTTATTTGGGGGAGGAAACGACTTGGAAGCAGTGATGCGGTGAACAGAGCCTGTCCTCAGAGCACGGGCTCCTGAACACAGCCCCGCGGTCACCGGACCCAGGAGGGGGCTCAGAGCGTCTCTCCCAGCGGGGCCTGAGTCGCGGCCAGCACCGAGGCCGGAGCGGCTTCCCTGCTCTCAGACGCTCACTGCAGCCCGGGCATTGGGCCTGAAAGCCTCTGACATCAAATTCGAAATCAAGTGCTCGTGGCTGAGGAGAGAGGAAGGGCCTGCGTGCTGGAGATCGGAGCCCAGGGCCATGACCCCTCCCTGTCACCAGCCTGAGACCACCCCAGTGGGGGTGGGGTCACGGGCCCGTGGGTCTCCCAGCTGGTGCACTTAGCCTGATGCTCGGGGACTGTTCTTAACACTTTCCCCTTCGTCATTTTTGCTGTGGCCATGCAGTTCATAAAAGCCTGATGGGCTCATCAGGCCCTTGTCTCCGTGAGAGCAAGGAGCGGCTCCCGCAGGGCAGGGACGTCCCGTCCACCCACACAGCCGCAGAGGCCTCCCACCGCCAGGGCCGCCTGGGGCACGAGCTCTGAGTGTCACCTGCTCCTGGTTCCTTCCCTCCCCCACCGCGGGCCTCATTCAAGCCAGCGGGCGTGGGGAGGGGCAGCCCCTAAGTGTCAGGACTTTGGGGTGGAACCTGCGTCGGGAGGGATGGACTCCTCAGGGAAGCCCTGAGATGGCAGCGCCCAGCTCCTATGTGGGGCAGCCCTTGGTGTGCCCCAGGAGGGCTAGGCTCTCTGTGCCGCCTACAGGGCGTGGGGCCAGGGGTGGCCCATGTGCTTGGGGGTTTGGGCACCGCCATGAGGGGTGTGATGGTGAAGGAGAGACTCCGAAGCCGTACAAGGCACAAGCCTTTGGGCAAAGCTGGAGGTTGGTTTTATTTGAAGGGGCCGAGAGCGGGCGGCTCCCCTCGGTGTGGGGGGCTCCCACCACCCCCCATCCCACTGAGATGCCCGTTCCCTCCCACTCTTATGACTGACTTATTCCAGGCTCCTGCTGTCAGCCGCTGTCACTAGGACCAGTGCGGTGAGTGAGTAGCCCTCATGGGGAGAGACACGGGGATTCGAAGTGCGGCCTTGGTCCTGTGCAGGGAGGCCTGAGCCTTATCGGGGAGGACTTCCTGGAGGAGGCTGCAGCTCAGCAGCGTCCAGGACAAGTGGGCGTCACTGGGTGAGAGACAAAAGGAGGATGTTGGCGGGAACTGAGGCTGCAGGGAAGAGCTGGGTGGTGAGTGGCCGGGTCAGGGGAACTGCGTGTCCTGGGTTGTCTGCTCCCCCCGAGAGTCAGAGCCAGGGGAGTGCAGTGGCCTATGTCCTGACTGAGCTTCAAGTGTACACAGGCCCTGCCCACCTGACCCCAGGCCGGGCACAGTGCCAGGAGCTGCACGGCATGGGGTGTGTGAGGGAGGGACCCGTCCAGGTCAGGCGAGGGCTCATGCTTGGCCTCACGGTGCTGCCCTCAGCGAGGGCCCTGGACAAGCCTGCGGGCCCTGGCCACTTGGTGAATGTGTGAGGTCCCATGAGAGCAGCCATAGGGGAGGGGGGGCTGAGCGGGGGGGTGGGTTAGCCATGGGGACTTGGGCCCACCTGGGCGTCCCCTTGGGGTCAGCGCTGGAGTGGCTGGTGGTGGAGCTGCGGGTAGGCATGTGCGGGGAGCCAATGGACACTCCGCTCTGGGGCCAGCAGGGCAGCCGGACCTCGACGGTGCTGCTGGGTCAGGCTTGGAGTTTTCCCTTATTTCTCTGAATGCAGCCTGGTACTGGGGATCTGGTACTTGGGATCTGGGGTACCGGGGATCTGGTACTGGGGGTCTGGTACTTGGGATCTGGGGTACCGGGGATCTGGTACTGGGGGTCTGGTACTTGGGATCTGGTACCGGGGATCTGGTACTTGGGATCTGGTACCGGGGATCTGGTACTGGGGATCTGGTACTTGGGATCTGGTACCTGGGATCTGGTACTGGGGATCTGGTACTTGGGATCTGGTACCTGGGATCTGGTACTGGGGATCTGGTACTTGGAATCTGGTACTGGGAATCTGATACTCATCTCTATACTTTTCATGGTGGAAGTTTTTTTTCCTGTGTCTTTTTATATAAGAATAAACAGTCTAATAAATCACGCCCACTTAATGTTTATGGCTTGTATTAAGCATGGACTGGATCTAAGCTTTCCATCTTAACTGCTCTGATTACAATCGGCTTCCTCTGAAATCCCTATTAAACCTGCAAGTGCCACAGTCAACTTTCAAAGCCCCGCCCACGCGGGGTCAGTGCAAGTCCTCGGACGTGGGCGTCCCTGTGTCTCTGCCTGTCATGCAGCCCCAGTCTCTGTCCCCGTCTGGCCGGAACAGCCCCAGGAAGACTTCCCGTCGCTCCTCACAGGAGCCTTCGGGAGGCACGTGGGTAAAATCGTTGGGTGGCGAAGCTCCACTGTGTGGGGCAGGAGGAAGGCGCTCCGGGCCCTCGGACAGGCTCCGCAGACCGTCGTCCACGGGAGAAGCGGAGCAGGACAGGGTCAGCCCAGGCACGAGGCCCTGCCCGCCATCCTCGAAGGAGAGACCCCAAGCAAAGTGAGATGCGGAGAGCTGCGAGGGGGCAGAGGCGTGACCATGCCCAAGGCCATCCCGGCTGCTAGAACAGTCCATCGTGTGTGTGTGTGTGTGTGTGTGTGTGTGAGTGTGTGTTGGGGGAGGGTGTCATTGTTTGGCCAACAGAGCCTCACTCCGGCTCTGAGCTCAGGGACCTGGTGGGGTTTAGCCTTGTCCACTCTGAGCATGGCCAGTGCCCGCCTGCTGGGCCCTCAGCGCAGCCCTCATGGTCCTTTGTTCTGAGAAGCCGTTTCAAAGACACAAGGGAAGCAAGCGACGTCACTGAATCCCAGGACACGGCTTTTAGAGCAGAGCAAACGCAGCTAGAAGCCGCAGGCCGAGGCAGGGGCACCTTCCTCAGGGCACAGACGGGTGCTGGGCCGGCCCAGAGTCCTAGGTGCAGCCGCTCCTGCTGGGGTTCGAACAATGTGGTGCTGCCTGCCTCTGCCGGGTCACGTGTGGTGCCTCCATCTGGGCTGGTTTCATCCATTTGACCCTTCACCTTCCTTGAGCAAAAATAGGGCCGCCATGGTTCAATAGCGTGAACACACCCCCCAGAGCAGAGCAACAGGCGACGGCTGACAGGGGAAGCCCTTCACGTGCTCCACCAGCTCAGCCAAGAGGAGAGCAAAGGCCCCAAGATGGGGAGCTTGGCCACAGGCAGTCTGTAGGACCGCGTCTGACTGTGCGCAGGTGTGTGGGAATGTGGGGCTCTGTGTGTGCGTGCGCAAGATAATGTGCAGGTGTGACAGTGTGTGAGAGTCAGTGTGTATGGTGTGAGACTGGGAGTGTGTGTGAGGAACAAGGGGTGTGTGTGAGGCCGTTTGTGAGTTTGTGTGAGAGCGTGAGTTGTGAGTGTGTGAGAGGGTGTAGGGGAGAGTGTCGGGGAGACTATGAGACTGTGAGTGTATGTGGGACTGTGTGTGTGTGTGTGTGTGTGTGTGTGAGTGTAAGAATATATGTGAGAGTGTAGGGGAGACCGTATGACACTGAGAGTGTGTGAGATTGTGTGTCTATGTGTCTATGTGTCTGTGTGTCTGTGTGTATGTGTATGTGTGTCTGTGTGTATGCGTGAACATGTGTGTATGTGTGTGAATGTAAGAATGTATATGAGAGCGTAGGGGAGACCATATGACACAGTGTGTGAGGCAGTGTGTATGTGTGTGTCTGTGTGTATGTGTGTGTGTCTGTGTGAGTGTAAGAATGTATGTGAGAGTGTAGAGGAGACCGTATGACACTGAGAGAAAGTGTATGTGAGACTGTGTATGTGTATATTTGTGTGTCTGTGTGTGTGCGCGCGTGTGCGTGTCTGTGAATGTCTGTGTGTGTCCCAAGTGCCGCTGGAGACTCCTATTCCCAGACAGCTGTAAGCCAGAACCCGAGTGATTCTGGGACAGGAAGTGGCGTCAGAGCAGCCAGGTGAGCCCCCCCACCCCTCCGGGTGCCCCAGGATGGCCCTCCCAGGGCGGCTCTGGTCAGACGCTTGAGCCGCCTGGAAAGAGTGGAAGGAAGGAAGATGCGGCCCCCGGAGCGCCCAGGCAGCCACCAACCCAGCTCTCGGCTCCTTCTCCCTGCCCGAGAGGGTGAGAGGGTGGTGTCTGCCACGGGCCCGCCTGGGCCCCACCTGGGCCCCCTGCCCCCACGCCAGGCGCCTTTGAGGCCTGACGCAGGTCTGGGTGCTGCCCCCGCCCCCGCCCCTGCTGCCCCCAACCTGCTCCTCGTTCCCTGTCTGCATGTGCGCGTGTGAGCTCTCGCTTCCGCCACCGTCTGCTGAGCCATGGGCCGGGAAGGCGCCCCCCCCGCCCCAGCTGTTTCCCAGCCTGAGATCTGGGTGGATTTACTAGAGCTACTAGTTGACCCAAGCCTGACCCCCTCCACAGCCACGGCACAAGGCAGCTTCAATACAGCCACACAGGAAACAACGACCAACAATTTCCACCCCCACCCCCACCCCCCACACACAGCAGCCGCTTGAAGCAAACGGTCTCCTCCCGGACACCTGGACACAGGACGCAGAGGGAAACCCAGTTCCCGAGGAATCAGATTGCTCTCAGTGTGTGGAGCTGAGCAACCTTCAGTGGTGTAGGGGAGTGTTTGTGTAGAAACTAGGGAGTTGAGAGAGGCGGAGAGAGAGGGAGAGAGGGAGGTAGGGAGGGAGAGAGCCGGACAGAAACAGAGAGCAAGGGAGGGAGAGGGAAGAGGGCAGGCAAGGGCAGGACGGACGGGGAAGCGGGGGCCACTGGTGGTGGGGAACGAGCACAGCTGAAGGGAGGTGATGGCACATTGTGTGACTGCACATCGTAAACAGCTTTGTGTCTGCGTCTGGTGGTGATTCAGCTGAAACAACAACAACAAAAATAGAACCACACAAAACAACAACCCCGGGCAGTTGAACGTAAAAGGCAATTTCCTGGGGGAAGAAAACTAGAAAAAAAGATCTATTTCCTGTCTAAACTTCACACTCATAATGAAGAAGTTCCAAATGGGGGGAGGGAGGGGCCGGGGAGAGGGAGAGAGAAAGCGGGAGGGAAAGGGAGGGAACCGGCCTTGTGAGAGAATGCCAGACCGGGTCCCTGGTTGTGGGTTTGGGGCCCACAAGCCGAGTGACCGCCAGGGCACCTGCCAGGGCACAGGGGCAGGACAGAGCTGGTGGCTGAGGAAGCCCACAGCCGCGCCCGGTGCTCCCACGCGAGCACACCCACCGTCTCTGCGTCTGATTAAACTGGGACACAGGGTTGTTGAGGCGGGCTGAGCCTCGGGCCACCTCAGCCTCACGGACATTTGCGAACTTGCTTCCCTGCTCTTTGGTTCATGCTTTGAGTTGAGACACTCAACACAGATAATGCAAAATTAAAGGGATTTTGCCAGGATAATTTAGAGCCACTAAAATACATCACACTGTTCAACAGAGGGAAGAAGTCAGATCTGAGAGAGACGCCCATCCCTGACAAGGCACAGAATCCCCAGCGACCGTCCCGGAAGGACACACGTCCAGCCACCGTGTGGCCAGGGTCAGCTTGGGGCAAATGCCCACCCGGTGTCTGCACCAGACATGGCAGCTAACCAGTGTCTGCCTGCTGCGGGGACTGTCCTACCTGCACAGGACACAGGTCTGGTCACCCTGCCGACTTGGTCAGCTCGGGACACAAGACTGTAGTGCCCTCTCGCTGCCCAGGGACAGCAGGGCCCCCTGGCATGCCTGGGACCTGCCAGCAGCGGGAGGGAGGTGCAGGCCTGGCCTCGACGGCCCTTGGCTTCTGCTCCTGTCCCCAGAAAAATAGGTGGCCGGCTGACGGCACACGCGTGCACACACAGGAGCGAGCATGCATAACAGGACATCCTGCTGAAGGCAGCATGGGGCCTGGACACACACACACAGGCACACACGGGCACACACACAGGCACACATGGGCACACGCACCACGGCAGGACGCAGGAGGAAGCACATGTGCCCACACAGACGCTCCGTGAGTGCAGGGGTGTGTGCCGAGTCCACTGGCCAAAGCTAATGTGAGCCCCACGTGCTGCTCCCCATCTGCTCTGCGTCCTGCCCCACGTGGGCCCGGGTGGGTCTGCTCGGAAGGAGCCGCGTGGCCTTGGCTGCGCCCAGGAGTGCCACGGTGGGAGGTGGCCAAGCCAAGGAGGGGCTGTGTGCACATCGCCAGGCTCCAGGAACACAGGCTAGAGTGTCCAGCACTCAGAGAAGTGAGTGCTCACCTGGCGACTCCCAAGTGACCTAAGCTTTTCCGGCTGGTTCTTCTGCAGCCTTGAGTGGAGCCGTGGAAACTCACTGAAAGCCCCAGGTTATTCACGGACGGCAAAGAGGCTGGGGCGTGTCATCTGTCTGTGTGTGCACGCGTGTACATACGGCAGCGTGTCCAAGCTTTGAGATTGGTGGCGAGAAACTGGCAGTGGCCCTGGACCTGAGTGGGTTGACTGGACTGAGCCGTGATGTCAGAAGGGAGCAGCCGTAATCTGGCTCCAACTCATGGTGGGCGAGAACCACTGGGACTCCACTGGAGTCGGGGGGTGGGACAGCGGCAGAGGTGGCCATGGCCTGTGGCTCTCAGGCCTCCATGTGTGGAGCTGAGTGTGGACGCCCGAGTGCCCGGATGCTTGACTCGGAGGCCCAGTGAGGGCTGAGGAAGCGCACAGGCCTGTCCGTGGGGGCAGCTGGGCTCCTCCTGCCTGGCTGGCCTCTGCTGGGCGTGTGGCTGCACACGAGGCCGGAATCCCAGCCTTCCCGTGAACACAGCAGCATCGGGAACAGACAGGGGGTCTGTCTCACTGCGCCCGGAGTGCTGAGGGGACTCAAGAGCAGGGTTTGGGCGAGCTGTGGGCTGGCCTGGGAGGACCCTGAGGACTTCATCCCGCGACCCGGAAGTGTGGGCCCCGGCCTGGGCTCTGACCCAGGCTCCCCTCACGCTGGATTCCAGCGCCGCAGAGGACCCGGGGCCCAGGGGGAGCTGGGGAGCCCAGTCCTGAGGCCGGGGCCCTTTGTCCTTCCATCCATGTCCCAGTGACACACCGGCACTGCCCGCCTCAGCCAGCCGGCTGCATCCACTCACTCAAAGCCTCGCAACAATAAATGTTTCATTGAATGAGCAGAGACACCAGGTCCGGGCAACAGACGCCAGACTCCAGGACAAACGAAGACACGCTGCTTCCAAGGTCGGGCAGGACACAGGAATCACGGCTTGCCCCAGATGCAGCAGTCTGTGCCCTGGGCTGCTCTGTGGCTTCGAAAACGCCCGTCGCACCTGACTTACTGCAAAGCGGGGAAGCAGGAGAAGCATGTCTCTTATGTCACGCACAATAAGGTGGGACTTTCCTCACCTCCTGATTTCAGACCTCAGAGACCCGCAAGTGTGGGCCCCTGCACGACTGCGCAGCCTCCTGTGGGCTGGGAGCTGCCTCCCGGTGACACGCTGCCACTGTTCCTCCCGCTTCTGGGGAAGCCGTTTGCAAGAACGAGGACTGTTCTCTCCAGGCCGCCAGGGCCGTAGTCCTCAGGAAGGACATCCTCTGGGGTTGGTCTCACCATCACCCGAGAAACCGTGTGGGCAGCATTAGAGCTGGTGTCCTCCGTGCCCGGAAGCTACCAGGCTCCTCTCTCCGAGTGCTGGGGACGGCAGCATGGCTAGACGGAGCTCCGTGCCTGGGCCCGTGCAAAGGCCCTTCTCTCTCAGGATATCCTGCTTCTTGGTTCTGTGAGCATTGAGTTTCCTGTCAGAATCTGCTTTCACTGCCACTGTTTCCGCCAACTTTCCTGGCGCGAGGCAGTCGTGGTGCAGTTGAGGAAGAGGCTGCCTCAGTCCCAGAACTGGCCACAACACATGTAGGCACAAGGGACTTTGTTTCTGGAGAATGAAGCAAAGGTCAGGGTGGTGAGCACTGATGCATGAGTCTTTGTACCAGGTGACAGCTTCTCTGGATGTGCAGAAACAGCCATTCTCAAATGGGAAGTGGGAAAAACACTCTCATGGAATATTTTGGCTATCGATTCTAGTGCATGTAGTTCTCTCTTTTCCCATAGGTGGAAAAAATGGTATTTTCAGAAAATTGTATTACTGTTGCTAATGCCATCATTGGCTTGTCCAACCTGAGGGGAGGGCTTGTCTGACGACTGAGCCCTACCTCGAGGCCTGCAGGGAAGGGGCTGCCACAGCAGGGCCTCGAGCCAGTCCTCCACGCTCTGGCCACAGTCCTGGCTTGTTCTTAAAATCAGTGTCAAATATCTAGTAGAAAATAAAGATGATTTTAAAATAAAGGGGAAAAGACCCGGAGGATGGATGAGACGGGGACGTGGGGGGGAAGGAGGGAGGAAGGAGACTGTTGCCTCAGATGTGGCCCTTGCCCAGGGGCTGGTGGCTGCTGAGGCCATGTCCTGCCCACATCTGAGGCCTTCTGAACTCTGGAAGTGAGAGCGCCCATGAGAACCTTCTAGAACAGGCATTCTGGTGAGGGCTTGTGCCCACGACAGTGGTATTTGTGGCACACTCCCTCTGAGTACCTAGCTGCCTCTCAGCGCGGCATGACTATCTGGTCATTGGGCGTATGTACCATCTGGAGTGAGACACTTCAAGGCAGGCACTCACGGGAAAGTGCTCTTAGATCCTTTTTACCCCATGTATTTATTTATGCATCCCAAGCAGCCTTGGGACTAGGGGCAGTTCCTTGTCTGTGTCCTGTGCTTGGGGCAAGAGTAGTCCCCTGGCAGCAGGTGACAGTGCAGCCGGCTCGTGGCCTGCACCCACGAGGGCTCTCCCCACCCTGGCATCCTGGATCAGGACCCAGCAAGTCAGGTGAGGCAGCACCCAGGGAGAAGCAAGGTGCTCACTCTCAAACCTCCCTGAGGCAGTGTGGGCCCCATTTCCTGAGAACGGAAAGTGCTCCTTCCTTCCGGCACTTCCGATTCTGCAAACAGCACAGTGAGGTTAAACACACACACACACACACACACACACAGACATACATACATGTACACACTTGAACACACAGTCATGTTCATGCAGGCACATGCACACGTGCACTTGAGCATAAGTGCACACACCCACTGACATGCATGCTCTCAAGCACATTCATGCACATGTAAACTCATGCCAGCATGAACACAGACATGGTGCACACATGCACTCAGCCATGCACACACACAAGCATGTGTGCAGCACATGTGCACTTACACAATAGACACACGACGCACGGACAGTCATGAAGGCACAGTGACACACAAGCAGGCACACACGTGCAGTCACATCATGTGCACATGCAGGTGTGCTGTGCACTCTCACACACAGGTCCCAGCTGGCTCTGTGCTCCACGATGCCACACAGACATCTGGAACTCCCCACTCCTGCCCTCCAGGGCCGACCTTGTTCTCACGGGGAGCAGATTGCTTGCTGGTTTTTAGTTCCCTTTTCATCCTTATGAGGTTCACTAGGAGACAGACGCATGGTTGATGAACCCGTGACACTTCTTCTTGTGCTCATCTTGTGTGTTCCCTAGAGGCATCTGCAGGGCGCCACACTCACTCACCTGCAGCTCCAGGGCCTCAGCTGGGCTCCTACGTACCTGGTAGAGCGTCAGTCAACGTCCAGTACCTGCCAAGTGCTGCAGCACAGAACAGGAGCAAGTGACTTTTCCGATGAGCCAGTCTGCTCATTCCCTGCAGTCTCAGCGTTGGTTCTCTTGTCCTTCATTATTGCAGCCAAAGATGCAGCTGCACTTGACACAGCTTGCCAAAATCAGGCTGGTTTTCTTTTCCCCTTTCAAACCAAGCTTACATCGAGCGACAAAGAAGTGCAGAAATTGCATTTATTGTACTGGAATATTTGGGAGATGCATAGTTTGCTTGTGTAGAGCTTACTTAAAAGCCAGCCATTTGCAAAGCCTAATTTTCATGCTTTTGAGAACGACGTGTGGGAAATCAAAGACGCACATTTAGGTCCTGTCTGATAGCAGCAGTCTGGGGTGGGGGTAGGGGTTAAAATGAATTGAAGACTTAAAAGAGAAATGTTTAGATATTACGGTTTGTGGCTTTGTGGTTTGCCAGTGTGTGGCCTTGTCTGCACGATCTGTGACTTTGAATCCGTCACAAGCCCTGGAATGGAGGGGCTTTCACAGGACTGTGGGACTGGCAGGAACGTGGAGCAAAGGGATGTCTCTGAGATGCTTCAGTGGCTGAGGCTAAGCGTCCCAGGTTACACCCCAGCACTGCCAACTCCCCTAAACACCACCAGGGGTAGCCCCTGAGTACAAAGCTGCAGTAACTACTGAGCACCACCAGGGGTCGTCCCTAAGCATAAGCCACAGTAGTTCCTGAGAACCAGCAGGTACAGCCCTAGCACAGATCTGCAGTAGCCCTTGACACCAGGAGGGGTCACCCCTGAGCTTCAGTAAATCCTGAGCACCAGCAGGTGTCATCCCTGAGCGCTGGAGCGATAGCACAGCGGTAGGGCGTTTGCCTTGCGCGCAGCCAACATGGCCAACCCGAGTTCGATTCCTCCGCCCCTCTCGGAGAGCCCGGCAAGCTACCGAGAGTATTCGA
>JAOXYA010481667.1:0-16255 GCA_028565675.1 Sorex palustris | reverse complement strand
TGAAATACACAGCTACACAGCTGCTCATGATCAGGTTTCAGTCATACAATGATTCAGCACCCGTCCCTCTGCCAGTGTCCATTTCCCACCACCAGTGACCCCAGTTTCCCTCCCATCCCCCTTTGCATCCCTCCACCCTGCCCAGCCTACTTCTACAGCTCTGTGGCAGACTCTTTCCTTCTCTGGTTTTTTTTTAACCAGAAGCAAGTTGATTTGGGCAATAGAAAATTTTCTTTTCATTTGCCACCACAAAATCTCATTATATATTATATTGACGATATAAACTCATAAAATAATATTAGAAAAATATGTAAAGGTTTTTCAAAGAGCAAATAGACTTTCTTAAATAGACTATGATCCAAATATAGAATTTTGTTTGAATTATCAGTGGGATCCTAAGTTAAGAATGTGACCCAAGGCCATGAAAGCCCAATTGAAATTTCAAAATAAAATTTAAAAGAATTATTTTATGCAGTTAGAAACTGTACTTTGCTTTAATTACATTAAATTAAATCTGTGCCCCAATTAATTTCTTATAAACTACTTTGAAGATTCAAACTTTAAGGTTTGGCTTTGGCGACTTGTATGGCAACTTCTCAGTGGATAGCTACTTCTCAGTGGAAAAGAGACAAAGCGAGTATGGCAGATGCATTTGTTGTAGAAGCTCCTTTGGCCTCCCATTCCACCCATGTGAAAGTACTAGACAAAACACATTGAAATAGACATAAATAGTGTATAGCAATAGCATGGACTTGTATCTACAATGTTGGAGGAATATTTTTAGATCCTGCCATTTTGAAATCATCTTTAGGGATATTCACATTATAAAGTTAAAAAAGTCACAGAGTAATACAAACTAGGTGGTAAACAGGTCCTAAAAGTAGAATTGACCATCTTGAGATTCCTACTTTATTCAACTTGGCTTCTTAATCAAGAACCTGTTGGAGGTTTTGGTGAGGCTGGAGAGATAGCACACCCACTAGGGGTAGACTCTGAGCGTAGCTAAGTATGGCCGCCAAGCAAAAACAGAATAACACAAAATAACCTGTTTTGACTGAATTCACCCTGTTCTACCTGTATGAAACACAGTTGAAGGATATTCTCCCTTTGCTTCCAGGAATGTTACAATAGAGAATGGTATGAAATTTTATGAGCGCTACTAATAAAAGTCAAATGTCTTTAGATTATATGTGCAGGTGTTGGCAGCTGAAACATGCAGACTGAAAAATATTGGTCTCAACCCCTTCAGCTCCATATCTAGGAAAACTGATTTTTAAAACATCATTTACCCTTTTTAGAAAATTAGTTTTGGATGGAAGCAAAAAACTATCAAAACTCAAGAAAACTGAAACCAGAGTAGAATCTTAGTAGCACTGCAGCATTATCCTCCCGTTGTTCATCAGTTTGCTCGAGCAGGCACCAGGTAATGTCTCCGTTGTGAGACTTGTTGTTACTGTCTTTAGCACATCAAATATGTCCCGGGTAGTTTTCCAGGCTTTGCCGTGCGGGCGGGACACTCTCGGTAGCTTGCCAGGGTCTCCGAGAGGAGTGGAGGAATCTTAGTATTGTTTATAAATTAGGAAATGTATTTGTTCCACATCATAAGTATTGCATAAGGGGCTGGAGTAATAGTACAGCAGGCAAGACACTTGCTTTGCACACTGCCAACCCAGGTTCAACCCCCCAGCATCCCATATGGTTCCCCAAGCACCATCAGGAGTAATTCCTCTGTATAGAGCTAGGGGCAACCCCTGAGCATCACCAGGTGTGCCCAGCACTTTCTGAAAAATAATAAATGCCTCATAAATTTGCCTAGATATTTGAGGAAAATTGATCACTGTTAAAATTGCCTGAAATTTTATCCATTAAAGTTGAAAATATCTCTGAAAGGTATTTCCATTCCACCAGTTAATTTTGATCCTAAAACCAGCCTTTGGTTAGCAGTACTTAGGAAGTGGAGGTCTTAATTGGGTGAGGGAGGAAGTAGAACTGATGATTTGAAATTCTTGAGCACCATATTCACTATTAAATTATTATTACACGCCCAAGGTCATTACTTTTATTATCTGCCATTTATAAAAGAGGAAAATGAGACATAGAGAATTTGAGTAATTACAGTGTTACTTCAGCTAGGAAGTAAAAGAGTGGAATATATATATATATATATATATATATATATATATTCAAACCAGTTGAATTCCAGAATTCACACTAACCACTGTCTGAGAAGTAAGGATAAGTAAACAGCTAATGAAGCCGTTTTGGGAATTCTCCAAGGAGTATGCAGGAGATCTAACTTCCAGAGAGTTACACAGCTTCCCGTCTCTTACAAATAGGGACAGTAGGCAAGTTAGGGTCTGTGGGAACTGTCTTCATACTATATGGAGCAAAGCAGAAAGATTAGGATGGCAAAGGATTGAGCTGGAAAGAAGCTCATATAGACAGTCCAGGGAAATCACCTGACCTCTTTAGAGCAAAGAGGAACAGAGGTGAACTGACTTGCCACAAATCGCACTTCTATTAAGAGTTGCCTAATTAATGATAGTCTCCAAATAAAAACAAGACTGGCAGTTTTCATTGGAGACATGAGAGATATGTGTTTTTAAATTTTTTTTAATTTAAAAATCATCCGATGTATTCCTAATGGCTGTGCAGATAGATCCATAAAATATGATAGCATTATTAAGCGGCTATTATAGAGTAATCATAAATGCTCTCTGACTGCCTGTTCATAACCCTCACAACCTGAGCCTTCTACCACCCCAATTTCCATTTTCGGAATAAGGTACATTCTCCTCTGCACTAGCGGAGCTCGCATCTCTGAGCCACTGGCTCTGAAGGGGAGCAGGTGAACTTTTGAAAAGGTCTCTTCCAAATGAGGGTTATGTTAATCGCTGAATTATGATGCTGCCAAGAATCCATAGCTGCCAGAGATACAGTACTTTTCATGAGACCTTGGAAAATATGCTAGGATTGACTCGCCTTAGTCTCATTCTCTTTAAAATGAAATGTGAGAAGCAAGAACCAAAACAGTCTATTTAAATGGAAGGCGACTTTCTGTGGGGATTGTGTGGCATGATGAGAACCACAGTGGAAAATTTGTTGGAAAAAATAACAGAAACAGATGCCACAGATATTCCTATGGAATAATAAGTCAGGAAAGCCTGAAATCTGAACTAGAGGAAGTGAATATAATTTTAATTAAATATAATCTTAGAGGAAAACCAGATTTTGGATTGAAATATCAGGAAATAGTGTACACTCCTCATAGAAAGAGAGAGAGAGAGAGAAAGAGAGAGAGAGAGAGAGAGAGAAGAGAGAGAGAGAGAAGAGATGCCCTTTAATGGGAAGATATTTTAAGGTGGGGTCATGTGTGTAGCTCAGTGGTAGGATGTGTGCATCCCATGTTCAGCCCACATTACTGCAAATTATTATTTCTAAAATTAATTTGAGAAAATTTTAAAAGGATACTTAAATGTGTTTGAAATACCATTAACTTGACAAGAAAGGTGAGTGCAGAGCATTGAAGTGAAACCAGAAAGAAAAATAAACTATATAGTTTCCAAATTAATACTATCAAGATAAAATGCTTTCTTAAAGACAGGTCATAGAGCCTGAAGATAGGAAGATAGCAAAGGAGTTGAGGAACATGCTCCCAGTAACTTGGAAAGCCATTGCAGAAGTAAAATGGACTAGTTCCAGAGCTTCAGATATCTGAACATTTGCAAAAAGTTATTCTTTTTTAAGAGCAGACAACAACCCTCATGGACTCATGTGAACACCAAGAACTAGTAAAGAAGAGCAAGTGCTAGGAGTTTTGGGGACATACTTTCTCAGAGGACAAAGGGCTGAGCACACATTTTACACATGAAAGGCCCCCATGCTCAATCCCCAGTTCCACACAGTTCCCTCAAGCACTGCCAGGTATGACCGCCAAACAGAACAAAACAATAACACCAGGAGTTCAAAACTGTCACCTCTCATTTTTTGTGATTCATCTCTCCACAGTCACCTTTCCTCTTCCTGGGGAGGTATTTCCTGTCGTGATTCTACTCCCACTGACCGAGAGCCACAGTGGAAGTGGTGCATGAATCTTTGCACCCCCTGGACCTTCTCTAGGGCCCGACCTGTTCTGAATTCCAAATGCATTGGTAGAAAGAAGATGCTGGTAGAATAGAGACCAAGAGAGTGATAGCTGCAGAGGGACGAGGGACCTGTCCTCAGAGCAACCCAAACATGTCACCTTTAGCTTTACTGTCACCTCCTAACACTCTTGGCTCTCCTTACTGCCTTCAATTCCTGTGCAGTGTCACTTCTTTCCACTAGTACTTTTAAATTATTTAACTATAAAATTTATTTATATCTTACATTTGTGATTTGCTGGTAATATCTGTTTGACTTCTGGGGAATAAGGATCTTTGTTTTATGACCCTAATTCATCCTTTAAAAAATTTACATATATCTATGTGTGTGTGTGTGTGTGTATATCAGTCATAAAATATTTTAAAAGGCATTTTTGTGGAGGGATTAAACTTCTTTCAAGTGTGCCTGAAAGGCACAAACTGGAAATACATTGTAGATATTTTTGTGCTGATTTTGACATAATTATTAAAGAAAATGGATAAGACTTAAAATTTTGAAAGTAGACTTAAAATACTTGATTCTAATTCTTACAAAAGTGAGGAGGATATAAGAAACTATTTAGATTGAGCAGGGACCTTCTGATAACTACATAATTTGAAATCCCAAAGAATGAAGGAAAAATCTCAGCACAGACCATAAAAGATACCAACAGATTATTAAAGGGGGCAGGTAGAACTTAGTGTAGAAGAACAAAGACTTCAAGTTCCAAATGACCGACATGTTTAAGCCTAGGTTGAGCCATAAGGAAAAGACAAAGGTATGGGGAACAGATCTGGAAAGTAGGAGACTGTGGGACAGTAACAGCATCTTTAAATATTTCAAGTCTTCCCTATAGACGAGAACTTTTTCTATGTAATTAATTACAGAGGGTCCTGCTGGTACCAATGGGAAAAGCACGCTCTCTTTTTTTTTTGCTTCCTAATAAGATTGCCTATTTAATAATGACAACTCTAGTGCCCTATCACTGGAAGTGTTCAAAAAAGACTGTATCTAAAATTCCTCTGTGCTATGCATAACATTAAATTCTATCCATCACCTGTCCTGTATCTTTGGAATCTCACTGTCTGCATACTGGAATGAATCTCACAGGTTGCTTGTTCTTCAGTATCAACTATGTGAGAGCACTCAGAAGCAAAATTAAGGGGAATGATTTTTCTACTTATGGGGGTTTCACAGTATCACCATAATCCTGCTGTTTATGGATTTACTCAAGCAGGTGCCAGTAATGTCTCTATTTGTCCCAGCCCAGAGATTTTAGCAGCCTCTCCTTACTCATCTTTCCCAACACTGCCATATTGGAGACTCTTCCAGGGTCAGGGGGAATGAGACCCATTATTGTTACTGTTTTTGGTATATCGAATATGTCACAGGTAGCTTGCCGTGATGGGGGTTTATGGAAAGGATTTATTCCTCTTTCCAAACCCATGCAGATACCTCTGTTTTCTTTACAAACACTGAAATCCTTCCACAAATTTTAGAATTCCTGAATGTTGGTAGAGTTTGTAGCACATATTGTGTGAAATGGAGCACCTGTAAGTCAGCTGCATGCAAGGCAAGTGCCTTACCGGTGAACTAACTCTCCAGCCCATCAAAACTATTTTTTATATCATTATATTCACTGTTCCAAAGTAATCAGTGCTGGGAAGGAGAAGCATACAGAAGTGGCTTAGAATAGAGATAATCTTTATACTTAGGAGTTCTTTGAGAGGGGCTTGGAAGAGAATAAAATATAAACAAATATTTGAACAAATACACCTCATGGATATTACAAAGGAAAAAACAATACCGTAGGAGTGAATAAAAATTGCCTCCTACTTTACTAGGGAAGGTCTTTCAGTCTGAGTCTAAGGAGACCTCAAGGAGGTGAAACATGTGACTGTTTGAGCAACAAATGAGTGTGGTTTCAACCTGGTGATCAAGGAGTTTGGATTGTGATGCAACTGGAGAAGCCTTCAGACTGTTCCAGGTGCTGAAGTGTCTTAGTATGTTGTCTTATCTGCAATGAGAAGACATTGAAGGGTTTTGAGAGGGTAGTGAGAAGACCTAACATACACTTTTGAATACTTGATGAAGAATATCTTGGGGGCAAGAATAAAATAGCTTGAAATCAGATTAGAAAAAATGCATAAATTCTATTCTAGAGATGGAATCAGTAGTATTTGATGATGATTGGAAGAGAAAAAAGCATTTGATGAGGAAGAGCAAGGAATAAAAGAGGATGTCCAAATTTTTGTTTGGTTTTCATTTGGCTATCTACGTGGCTAGTGTCATTTTATTAAGAGAGGAAAGAGAAGAGAAGAGAATTTTTGTGGGAAAGAAACCAAGCAGTTAGTTTGAGAGGTCTGTTGGTGATATGCAGATATTCTTGTGGTGATGTCAAATGGACAGTTATTAGCACTTATAAGAAGTTCACACTCAATAATCCATTTTCGTGAAAGCACTCTGGGGTTGTTTCTCAAACAGGCCAGATTCTTCTGTCTCCTTGTGTTTAGTCTTAGCTGAACTCTCATGCTTTGGGATTCCATTTCTAAGGCCTTTCTGGCTGTCTGATCTATGAGGGCTACTTTTATTTACATGATTTCAAAGTTGAAAATAGATTCCATCAGCTTTGGGTGTGGGAAGTTAAAGAAGAGAACCCATGACTGAAATGTAAGGGTGTATTATTGATGTGGAAAGTAGCTGGGCAATAGAGGAAGAAAACTTAGAAAACAATGTAATCTAATGGAAAACAACAAAAAAATGGTGCTTTCAGGTGGATAGAGAAAATGTTGAAAGCTTTTCAGAGAGCTGTGGGATGAGTTGAAAGTCCCACTTCCAGTAAATATAGTAAATTAAAAATGAAACCACCTTCAGAAGATCCTTGTGGTTCAACCTTGTGAAGGGGGTTTTATTTTTAATTTACTATATTTTTTGTTGGTTTATTCTTTCCTGAGTTATCTTGTAACTCTGTAATTTAATGCTTTTCTCTGTATATGTGTGTGTTAATCAATGTAATTATTTCCAGATTTCCCCTTTAGTCTCATTTCCTGGTGAATATGATATGTACTCCTCCAAAATTATGTGTTAGAATGCAGTAGCACTACAATTTGTAGAATCAGTGCCTCATGATCCTGAAAGTGTGGAATTATTATGGTCAAACAAGAATGACTCCAGCTGTTTTTGTTTTGATTTTGGTGCTAGATCTTAAATACTTTTGAGCTGCATGCACATGTTCTAAATGTGTGCTGTTCTTTTGTTAGTTCTTTTTTTGGGGGGGGGGTCTCACACCCAGCGATGAACAGGGGTTACTCCTGTCTCATGCACTCAGGAATTACTCCTGGCGATGCTCAGGGGACCACATGGGATGCTGGGAATCAAACCTGGGTTGGCCGCGTGCAAGGCAAACGCCCTACCCGCTGTGCTATTGCTCCAACCCCAGCTCTTTATTTTTAATTACATAACATTAATTGATATTTTCTTAGCTTTTCTAATTTAGTAGTGCATATAAAAACAGTTGAAAGCAATAGACTGGTCATTATAAATACACATGGTGACCTCCAAATATTTGTTAAAACTGTTTAATAATAAATGGTCAACCACTTTTACTAACACTTTGACTAAGACAGCAGCATTTGTCTTTAGTAAACACTTTTTTGTTTGGTTGGGGGGCCACACCCAGCAGTACTCAAGTGTATTCCTGCCTCTGCACTCAGGAATCACCCCGGGGGGCGCCCAAAAGATTGAATGTATGTGATACTGAAATTGAACCCAGATCAGCCACATGCAAGGCAAGCACCTACTCACTGTATCTCTCCAGCACCTTTATTAAGCACTTTCCGTAGATTATCTTTTGATAGACAATATACACTAGACTGGCAATATCTTTTTTAAAATGGAAAAAATTAAACAATGAGGAAAGTGTAGTATTGGAGCCAGAAAATTTTCTATTAAAAGTTTTACATTAAGCTCTGTAATTTATATAAGTACCTGTTTTATTAGCGTATATTTTCTTAGATTAGTACACAGAGACACAAACACCATTAGAGAGAATGCAGAATTTGGACTTTTTTTATCATTATTGTATAAAGTACATGTTGATAATATCTTTTCATAAGGTTATTTAGTTTCCAATATTAGTTTACTTTATTTCCCAGTGGATTCTACTATGAGTGGGAGAAAGAAATATTTTTGATACAAAAATTTGTATTAAAATAATAATGAGGGCTGGAATAGCCCAATAGACTGGATTACATACTTTACATGCAGAAGATCTACGTTTAATCACTTATCGCTGCATGATCCCCCCAAGAGCCACCAGAAGTGATCCCCCCACCAGCGCACCCGCCCCAAGCCAGCATTAGTCCCTAAGACTGCTAAGCGTGACCCCAACACCAAAATATGAGAATAAAAAATAAAAGGAATTATATAGTGCATAAAAAAGAGGAATTTCAGTTATGGGGGAATATTCTCGTTCTATAATTTGTGTTCAAAGTTCCACACAGAAAGGTGGAGATAAGAAAGATAAGATGGTTAAGATATGTCCTGGGTAACCATGGACGCAGAGCTAAGATCACGGTGAGATGCAGGACGGGAAGCTGAGAAAGAGCTGTCCAAAGCTGGTCTTGGGCCTCTAACACTGGGACCCGGCTGGCTTAGAGGACTAGTGAAGGGCTCTCAGGCTCTCACCCCTTCCTTCACTTCAGACTGCCAGGGTCCCAGGGAGCCAGAGAGAGGGCACAGGGGATAGCACTGGCCTCGCATGGGCCAATCCAGGTTCCATTCCCAGCATCACACAGGGTCTCCCGAGCCAAGTCAGGAGTGATCCTTGAGCACAGAGCCAGGAGTAAGCCAAACATGACAGCAACAAAATCAGAATCCCTGGGTGTCAGGGCTTGTAGCTATAGATGGCAGGAGATTTGGCTTCTTTAAGCTTATTTTTTTTTAGTCTCTTTATAAATTAAATTAGAAGTCATTTGTTTTTATTTAAAAAAAAGATTATTTACTCTTTTTATGTTGAGTAAATTGCTGCTCCCCTGAATTGTGATCACTCTGTTCAGGAACAATCCCAGGGCCTCAGGTTGGATAAGGGCTCTGTTCTACCATTGGGTCACGGCACTCACCCAGAAGTGAGCATTTGAAGATGACTGTCCTTTCAGTGGCTATATAATATTTATTAAAATATCAGGTTCTTATTTTGCCATACCCAGAGAACCTATAAAGTGTTTCCTTTGTAATGTGAAATATACTATTCTTGAAAATAGGTAGCAACAGTGAACCATATAGCATGACAATAATTTTACATGTCAAATCAGTGCCAGATACTCTCCATTCTGTCTTATTCTCTCTCTCTTTCTCTCTTTCTCTCTGTCTCTCTCACTCTCTCTCTCTCTCTCGCATGCACGCACACACACACACACACACACACACAGGAACACACACCACATGCACATACATAAAACTAATGTTGAACTGGGGATATAGTTCAGCACCAGATCATATGTGTGTGTCCCTGGCTCAATCCCTGACACCAGACACACTCACACAAAGAACAACAACAAAAAAGCTAAAACAGAGAATAAAGGAACTCAGAAATCCTCCTCCAGTTTTCCTGTGTAGTCCAAATGTAGATAATGGTGGCTAGCCTATAATGAAACATTTTTGGAGGAAAGATTGTTGAATAGTGTTGCTAAGTTTTAAGCTCACACAGGTATTTGTGTATGTGGTTAGTGTTTAGCTGTAAATTGTGCACAATTTACAGTCCTTCCACCAACGCGTTTCCACCTGTGTGGTAGACAGGGAGAAAAAGGGGATTTTTGAAAAGCCAATCCATCCAGAGAATTAAGTTGCTAAGGGAGAGGCCAAGAATATCAAGAGTGCTAAGCATATCACATATTGATTGGTCTCTCTTTAAAATCATTTGTATTGATTAGGCTGTTTCTGTCTGAAACCACCAGTGGACTGCTCCCCGAGACTGTTTGCCCTAGCATGGTCTTCTCAGACCCTTGTGAGAGCAGAATTGATAGAAGCCTCAGGAGTAGAAGTTTTGGAGACAAAAATCATCATCCCCATTATTTCTTGTTAGGAAACAGTACCTGGAGTGGGAGTCAGCTGATGGTGAGTGGTGTCGTTTGGCTCCTAAATTGCCACTTTGCACAGAATCTTAACTGTTTACCCAATGTCCTGAGCTGTACTGAGCTCCAAATAGAACTCCCTTCGGGTGCAGCTCACTTATGCCCAATCAAGGTGATGTTTGACCTGGATCTGTAATGTGCTTTCCTGTGGGCATTTTTCTCAGGATATTATTCAAATTCCTGCAGCTTTTCATTCTGTGCCAGAATCCATGCTCTTTTCTGCTACTTTTGGTTTTGTTTCTTTTTTCTTTAATCAACTGCTGACTGCTTGGTTATAAATATTCTGCCTTCAGGTGCAATGAAAAATAATGTGCATATAGTGTAAAATTTCATTGGACAACTAAGTGCAAATATCTATGATAAATGTTGCTTTCTGTTTTTAGGCCATCTTCGTATCAAACAATTATGTAATAATATGTATATATATTTGTGTATGTGTGTTTATAAATAATATTCATTTGTTTACAACCAGTATATGATTCAACTAAAAGAAAAAAAAGAACAAGAGTTAATGGGGAACCATATTTAATTTAGTTTGGTTTTAGCAGTATCTCTACTTTCCATGCATACCCAGCATCTTTCTTGTTTTACTGTGATATAAGTAGGAAATGAGTAATGAGTAAATGATTAACTAAAAATGTAAAAGAATGATTGAGACAGTTTAGATGCACTGACCTTTAACAAACATTGCATAACTATTGGATCAGTAAATGAAATATATGTAATTTTTCAGCCTTGTGTGTTTTTGTAGAATATTTACCTCCACACAATTTCAAGATCTATTTATCTACTAATAAAATGATAAGATGCAAGGTAATGTTTATTTATAATTCCAAGGGAATTGTAGTAAAAGGAATGTTTTCTTCTTTTACTTGAGAATGTTCTAATATTACTGTGAAGATTTTGCATAAAGGTACCCGAGGCTAGAGTACTGTAGGAATTGTGGGCCAGAATACTTTATCACATATTCCTCAAGCTTGGAAACCCCTCTGTCTCTTCACTGCCCACGAGATAGTGGGAAAAGAGGGGCCACCATGGCATGCCCCAATGCTTACCCACTTCCAAGACCCATAGGGACATGTAGAGTGACGGTTGTGATCAGGATAGAGAAACTCCTGTTTGTAATTTCCTGCATTCCTGTTTTCCACTTTCCAAATACTCTTCAAGGTGCAGCTCAGTTTATCTCTTCAAGGGAGCTCTCTCCCGCCCCACCCCTTAAAGTAGAGTTGACCACCCCCATCCTATATCATTTACACTTAAAACCTATCAAAAATAATCTACTTATTTCACTTATTTCACTATGTTTTTTCATTTTCATTTCTTGTCTGTGTTACCCATCCTACTTTCTGTCCATTATCAGATTGATATTCCTTGAGAGCCATATCCATCTATTGGCATATGTTACCACAGATCCTAGAAGCGGGTCTTGCCTATGGCATGCAGTGTTAATCTGAATGAAGGAGGAAATAAGGGAAAGTGAATGCCATCGTACAGTAGAAGGGATATAAAGTGATTCACAAATTGTGGGGGTTTTTCATACCCTTCCCTTTTCTGTGGCCCTAACCAAGTTTCTGAGGGTCCTTCTCTGCTAGTCTAGCTTTGGATCTTTAACTTATCCTGGATCATTTTTTCTTCCCATCCAGTGGTATTGGGATCAAACCTGGGTCAGTCACATGAAAGGCAGTGCCCTACCGCTGTACTTGCTCTCTGGCTCCATGTCATGAATCATTCTTGATCTCATAAATGTTTCTCCTAGAGGAATGATTTTGTTTTCCTTTGAAAAGGGCATTCACATGACCATTCCAAAACTTGTAGAGAAGATATGTAGAAAGCATGAACATTCTTTTTCTATGTTTTAGAATTATTAATCCTTTGTGATTTGATTTATGATTACTTCATTTAGTTTTGGGAAATACTCCTTTCAGGGGGAACCAAATGCCAAAAAATTACAAATCTCACCATGTATATTTCTTAATCGCTCTGAAATTGAGTCATTTGTGAAGTCTGCCTTATTCATACTTATACACTGATTTCCAAAACATCTTGAAGACGGTTAGTCAGCTGTGGATTCCAGGTAATGACTCAAAAAAGATTATATAAGTAGCACTGTCCTCCCGTTGTTCATCGATTTGCTCAAGTGGGTACCAGTAAATCTCCACTGTGAGGCTTGTTACTGTTTTTGGCATATTAAATATGCCACAGGGAGCTTGCCAGGCTCTGCCGTGCAGGCAGAATACTCTCAGTAGCTTGCTGGGCTCTCCGAAAGGGGTGGAGGAATTGAACCCAGGTGGCCACGTGCAAGGCAAACACCCTAACTATTGGGCTATCGCGCCAGCCAAAGATTATATAAGCATTCCATATAATTAAGCAGAACCACAATGACAAAGGTTCCTTGCTTTGGTTGGAGAAACAATTCTCACTGGCAGTTTCATTACCTAATTATTGGTATCAGTGGATTCTCTTAAGAAGTATCAGATAATTCAGAGTGTGTACCACAGGGTCAGAAGGTGCAAGTTCACACTCTGAGTCTAGTATTTAGAACACTGAACAAATTACTTTCTAGCATCGTGCTTCGAACTTCAGGGGTTTAAGCCTTGGTTTCATTTCTTAAGAATGTGGTACCTTGAGCAGGATACTTGCCTTCAACATGCCTCAGTTTTCTCATCTTATTAAGTGAATAAGGTGGTAGTATCTCCTAATAGAATCGATGGGTGTTGCATTGATTTGGGTAGAGAAAAGGGTGGCAGACACGTGGGACACATTAGTTCATACCACTACAGTGTGAGCTCTATGAAGATAGACGTCTGTGTTCATTTTCGTTCACCACTTTACCCCAGTGGCTAGAATAGTGCCTGGCATGTGGTAGGCAGTTGATATATTTATTATGCGTTATTTTTCTTACCTTCAAAATAAGAAAAATGAGTAGATAGTTTATAGAGAATGTTTAGGAAGACTAAATGAGATAATGTATCCTCTCTGTAACGTTAGCTATTAGCACCCTCATGATTATTATACATAAAGGGCCATAATTAATATTAAAAACTAATTATTTGTTCTTTCCCTGTAGAGGCTAGTGAGTCTATTTTTAGGAATTCTAACTTTGATCTTTAGGGGTTTTTCTTTCATGCCTTAGTCAAATATTTATCATTAGTTTTAGCCAAGTTAATAAATTAACTTGTTTCCTCACATGGACACTTACTAAGATAAAAGCAACTATCATAAATCTCACTATGGAAACAATAGAAATGCTGATCATTTCATCTTGCCTCTTTATCTTCTCATAACCTAAATATGTTTTGATTTCCACCTTTATGATATTTTGACTGACTACCTGCTCAGGTAATATTGTGCATATGGGGGACATCTGTGATGTGGTACATAGGATATTGAACCTGAATTAGGCTGTCTGATTTGATGCCTTATCCTACCACTTTATAGATGGGAACCGTTAACTGTTGAGTCCTTATTGACTGATATATAAAAGAGAAAATGAAGCTAATCTCAGGATCTGTAGAAAGATTGGGTGGTGTGAGTGGTGTGATGTGTTTCAGGTTCATGAGATAGATGATCAAATAGTATGTGTCAATGAGACCTATTACCTATACCAATTAGTTCTTCAAAAAAATATGAGCCCCAGATAGATTGGTAGAAATATTTTTCAAGCCATATTTTGTTTTCAGAAGTCAGTGATTTACTTCCTTTTTGACTCACTCTTTATATTTAGCTCAATAGCATTTTCATTTGAATAGTAGATGATGATGAACCTCGTCTAACATCATTAGTAGTCCTTTAGGAACTGCATTCCAAATCACTGTCTATAAATTCTTGTAGGTAGGAAAGACGTTTTCAATCTTTTGTCAGTAATTTATTATTACATAGTGTTTTTCATTCATTTGGGTGTGGTAGTACTCCCACTAGAATTCCAGAAGAGTGGAATAAAGATGAAATTAATGTATTCACGATATATAAACCAGAAATAATATTTAGGTAGTATCTGTTATGCATAGAAAAGCAGTTGAATATTGGACAAGGAAAAGTGAAATTGTATAATCTGCAATTTATCATCTGGAACCAGAGACCTGTGACAGTCATTGTGGTTCGTCTCTCTGCCTTTGTAGCCCTGTGGAAACACTGTTTTCCTTACATTCTGCTTCACTGGAATAAGTGATAAGTGATTACTTTTCTTTATTCTCCACTGCTCCTTGTGCTCTTCTTTCTTTCTTAAAAGCAAGAGAGAGAGTGCCTGCCATAGAGCAGTCTGTGGCAGGAGGGATACGAGGGATATTGGTGAGAAATGTACACTGATGGAAGGGTGGGTGTTGGAACATTGTATGATTGAAACTCGATCGTGAAAGCTTTTTCACTGTATCTCACGGTAATTCAATTAAAAATAATAATAATTTATTGGATCACCATGAGCTACAGTTACAAAATTACTTATAATTGAGTTCCAGGGCCTTTTCAAGCACCAGTCCCTTCACCAGTGTCCACTTCCTTCTACCAGTGTCCCCAGGCTCCCCTCCCACCACCCCCAACCTGCCCCTCTGGCAGGCACTTTTTCCTCCCTTTTCTTTTTTTCCTTTTAGGCATTGTGGTTTGCAGTAGTTACTGAGAAGGGCTCATGCATATCACTTTACCTCCTTTCAGTGCCCAATCGTCATCCAGAGTGACCACTTCCCTCTATCATTATCAGAGTGGTTTATACACTGACCCTTCCCTGACCTACCTCCCCCCTAACCTCATGGTGGTGACCTTCCTGCTAAGGACCAGATCAGTTCTCCTGCCCTTCGTTTCTACTGTCTTTGGGCATTACTTACTCCTCTACTACTTTTCTTTATACCCCGCTAGTGCGCAAGATCGTTCTATATCTGTCCTCTCCCTTGGCTCATTTCACTCAGCATGATACTCTCCAGATCCATCCATGTCACTGTATGCTCTTTTATCCCTCTCTCTATCACTTAGGTCCTAACAGCTTCCCAGGACAAGCTTGTTTTGTATGTGTAAGAGAGATGATGCTCAGGTAGAAACAAACTCCTCTAGGCTTTTCCTGACAGACCTCTTTTTGGTTCATAAAGCCATGGTCTTAACAAAGAAAAGTGGGGAGCCGAGACCCAAAGAAAAGGTCAATCTCCACAACTCAGTCCTGCCGGGCCACCCATGTGCTTCATAGACCCCTTATCTCCATGTAATGACTTTTAGAAGCCCTAGATCCCCTCCCCCCATGACTCATTATAATGTCCCTAACTCAAAAGAAAGGTCTCCAATTGGTTGCCTCAGATTTTCCAACTCAGCCCTCCTGATATTTTCCTTTGATCACAATCTAATGCACATGCAGGGACCAGAGAGATGTACAGGGGTAAGACACTAACCTTGCCAGCAGCTTACCCCTGTTCAATCCCCTGCACTGTATATGGTCCCCCAAGCATTACCTGCAGTGATACCTGAACCCAGGAGTAAGCCCTGAACACCACTAGGTGTCCCTCCAAAACACAAACCCTATCCCGCACCCCCCTCCCCTGCCCGCAAAAAAACATAATGCGGGGGCAGGAGCGATAGCAAAGCCGGTAGGGGGTAGGGCGTTTGCCTTGCACGCGGCCAACCTGGGTTCAAGCCCCTGCATCCCATATCGTCCCCCAAGCATTGCCAGCAGTAAGTCCTGAGTGCAGAGCCAGGAATGACCCCTGAGCATCGCTGGGTGTGACCGAAAAAGAAAAAAATACGTAATGCACTAATACCCATCCATTTTCATGGAGCACTGCAGTTGATGAAGTTACTACACAAGTTCCCCTCTGATTGTTTACTTTCTGTTGTTAGCATAATGGTGAGAATCAAATAATTTACTTTCATGGCCCACTAAAATTCTGTGACCCACTAAGATTCTTCTAAACAAAGAAAGATGACTTTCTTTTTTTTTTTTTTTATTACTGAAGCACCATGAGGTACAGTTGTAGATTTACAAATCTTTGTGCTTGGATTTCGGTCATACAATGATCAAATACCCA
>JAOXYA010481661.1:0-16256 GCA_028565675.1 Sorex palustris | reverse complement strand
GCTAGGATGAAGGAGACGTTACTGGGGCCTGCTCGAACCAATCGACGACTAACAGGATTTTTGTGATTGTGATTATATATTATTAGGAAAATCCAAATCAAGATGACAATGAGATGTATTTATAGTATGGCATATAACAAAAATATCAGGAACAACCTATGTTAGCAGAGATGCGGAGAAATAGGAATTTTCATCACTACCAGGAGTAATCAAGATGACGATGAGATATATTCACAGTAGTAAGTATAGCACATAACAAAAATAGCAGAAACAACTTATGCTGGCAGGGATGCGGAGAAATGGGAATTCTCATCACTACTGGGAGTACTGTCTGCTTCAACTCCTATGGAAAGCAGTATGGACATAAACTAAGAATTGAGATGCCATATGACCCAGCAATTCCATTCCTGGGTAATTACCCCTAAGATGCAAAAACCTTCATTCAAAAGGACATATGCACACTATGATTCATTGCAGTACTTAGTACAATAGCTAAGATACAAAATCAATGTAGGTGCCCAAAGATAAATGAGTGGATTATGAAGATGATGTGAATATACGCAATTGAAAAACTATGCAGCTTCAGTGAATAATAAAATCATGCAATCTGCTGAAACTGTGATTGAACTGGGGGATACTATATTAATTGAAGTGAGCTAAAGGAAAAAGAACAAAAAAAAAACGGGACAAATTCATCAATTAGTGGGAGATATAAAAATCAGACAAGGAATTGCAATGTATTATAAAGCAGATGCTTAGACCACACTTAATCCTAGAGTATAGGTAAGAGGAGGACAAAGAAGAAAAGAAACCAAAGGGGGCAGAAAAAATTGATGGAAGAAAGAGTGGGTGCAGGGTCAAGGGTTGTGGGTACATGTGTAGTGGTGTAGAGGACTGTTATATATCCAAACTACAGAGTCAACAAAACTGAAACATGAGAGTCAATCTACAGTAACCAAACTTAAAAATGTTCCTGCCAAGAAAGGACATTGAGAGGGTGAAAACCTGGGAACAATTGTGAGGGGAAGTTGATACTGGTGGTAGGATTAGTGCTAGAATACTATATGTTTAAAACTTAGCTATTAATAATTTCATAAATCAGATTCTTTAGGGCTGGAGTGATAGCACAGTGGTAGGGTGTTTGCCTTGCAAGCGGCCAACATGGCTGACCGGAGTTCAATTCCTCCACCCCTCTCGGGTAGCCTGGCAAGCTACCGAGAGTATCTCGCCCGCACGGCAAAGCCTGGCAAGCTATCTGTGATGTATTCAATATGCCAAAAACAGTAACAACAAGTCTCACAATTTGTTGTGAGATGTTACTGGTGCCCGCTTGAGTAAATCAATGAACAATGGGAGGACAGTGCTACAGTGCTATAGGAAGCCTGAAAGCACCATCAAGCTGCTGATGCATTCCCCCACCCCTCGTGGATACAGCTTGGTCTACTGGCAGCACCACAGCCCCATTGTTATGTTTCTTTGTTGGGGAGGCCACACCCAGAAGTGCTCAGGGCTGACTCCTGTCTGTGCTCAGGGATCACTCCTGCTGGGGCTCAGGGGATCATATAGGGTGTTAGGGATCATATAGGGTGTTAGGTTGACTGCATGCAAGGCAAGTGACTTACCTACTGTACTATCACTGTATTTTATTATTTAAAATTTATTATTAATTTATTATTATTATGTTTTACTTTTACCACTATGATTTAGAATCTTACAATACAGTCAATGGTAGGGTTTCATGTTTATAACATTCCAGCACCAGAATCTGTAGCATAACACCTGCTTCACCAGTGTTCTCCCTTACTCTTACCCCCTCTGCACCATCCCTATCGAACTCCCACATCTCACTGCCCCAGTAAGTTCTGTTCAGTAGACAAGTTCTTATATTCCACTGCTTTTTGGCACTTTGTTGTTTCCTTTATTTTTAAAATATCACTTTTAGGTTCACAACAAAATTGAAAGTGCTGGTATTTACCATGTATCTTCTGTCCCAGACATTCATAAATCTCCCTTTAGCAATATCCCCATCCAAAGCAGTACCTGTTTCATGATCAGTGACGCTACACTGATTTGTCATTCTCATGACATTCTCACCAGGAGTTGATTTATAGCAATCTTACAGCTGCAAGATATTGCCAGATACATTCTTATGTATAGTTTCAATGTTCCTACTTCCCTCTGTACCATAGAGGGACCAAAGGTCTTTTGTTACCTCCAGACCTCCTCTTTTTGCTTCCCACCTTCATTTCTCTCTTTTCTTGGCATTTTTGTTTCTAAAGCCAGTGTTTTCCCCACCTTTTATTCCTACCATGTCTTAGACATGTTACTCATGTACCATAAATTAATGAAAGCATCTAGTTTTGTCCATCTTCCTTACTTTACTTAACTGAATGATTTTTCAGTTCTGTGTTGCAGAAAATTGTATGATTTCATTGTGCCTTGTGATTGAGTAGAATGTATAGTAATCCACAGCTTCATTTTCAACTCTTCTGTCATTGGGCCACTGGGTTCTTCCATAATCTGGCTACTGTATTAAGTGCCATACTGAATAGAGGGGTACGTATATTTTTTCGAATGGCTATTTTTGTATCTTACAACAAAACTCCTTTTATGGCCTTAGCCCTACCATTTTAGATCCTGACTAAAATGAGCAAATAAGTTTGAAAGAAGTGTGAAAGCACATGGTGTGCATGAAATAACCTCATACCTGCATTGAGAGACTTAACATTCTTAGGCCTGAACTTTTATTTATTTGTTTATTGTTTTAGTTTGGTACATACGCATAAGTGCTCAGGGATTACTCCTGCCTCTACATTCAGGGATGACTTAGTAGTCGGGACCATATGAGGAGCCAGGAATGTAACCTGGATCAGTGGTTTGCGAGGCAAGCTTGCTATATTATTTTAGCACCTTGAAATTTTAATTAAGGCAAAATCATCCCCACAAAGACTTTCCCAAGTCAATAAACAATATATGGCACAGTTATATTCTCCAGCAACACTCAGCTGATTTGTCACTAGTTTACAACATTCTAGAATTACAGAGGATAGTTTAACACCTCTGTAAGTGTATGGCATTCACTATACCTACCACCAAAGTTCTAGGGTCATTTCACCACTGAAATAATCCTTCTATCCATTTATTTCATGTTCTACCTGATTCTCTCTGGTACCACCACAGTTTTCACTCAGTCTAATAAATAATTTGAGTTACTACAAACTTAATGTGCCAAGAACTAGTAGTCAGGCCTAGAAGACTAGCACAATGGTTTAGAAGGCCTGCATTACAAGCATAGGATCATGAATTAAAATCCCCAGTGTTCCACATATGCCAAGTGTTATCCTAGAAACTGCTGTCTGCAATGCCCAGTAATACAACTAACTTCTGGCCACATTGCAGTCAGCTGTGTGTAAACACAAAAAGGGTGTGATCTTTGGCAAGCATCACAGCCAAAAACACAACTGTAAGAAAGTACAATCCCTGGTGAACATAAATCACAACTGAAAGGGGATGCTGAGTATGTGACACCCTAATCTGGTGCCCAACTCCCAGCACACACTATATATCTTAAAGTGTGTAAGCATCATCACCAGGTGTGTGTGTGTGTGTGTGTGTGTGTGTGTGTGTGTGACTCTTGGTCACTTCAGCAACATCAATAATAACAATGACTAAGAGAACAGAGAGAAAGAGAGAGAGGGTAAGAGGGAGAGGGAGAGGGAGAAAAAGAGAGAAAAAGAGAGAAAGATGGGGGTAAGTAAAAATAAAAGAACCAATAGACTCAACATATGAAAGGAAGCAATGAAAGCAATTACAGAAGTCCTGATTTGCGTGAATGGAGAAACAATACCACAATACCACAAATGCTATAGCTAGTAATAAGGAGATACTCTCTTGAAATGCCCAGTAGTAATTTACTTATGCTTATTTCCTGGGTTTTTTTTTTTCATTTTGAGTCACAGCCGGCGATACACAGGGGTTACTCCTGGCTCATGCATTCGGGAATTACTCCTGGCAGTGCTTGGGGCACCATATGGGATGCTGGGAATTGAACCTGGGTTGGCTGCATGCAAGGCAAGCACTCTACCCACTGTGCTATCTCTCCAGCCCCACCTGTTTTGTTTTTTATTGGGGAGAGGGGAGATAGGTTTTGGCCCACACCCGGTCACACTGAAGGCTTTCTCCTGACTCTGTGATCAGGGATCACTCCTGGCTGTGCTTTGGGTACTATATGGGATCCCTAGGATTGAACCCAGTTGGTCACTGGTCACGCGCAAGGCAAGTGCCTTGCCTGCTGTACTCTGGCCCCATTATTTTCATTTTCAAACATTCTGCAGATTGTGATTTCCTGTGATTTTGTTTTTGTTCTGGAATTATTTCATATTCATTTATTGACAAACTAAAAATTTGCATGTAAAATTTGTATTTCATAAATAGTCTGATCTCATGCAAATTGTTCTAACAACTGTCAAGACACTCTACTTAACCTGGTGATAGCCATCTGTGTCTGGCTTAATGACATGTGTCCAATAATGAGACTATAATAGAAATTGTTAAGAAACAAAAGGATTTTCTAACTAGACCTAATTGAGGAGACATAATTATCAAAGATAAAACGCAGTCATTTGAGTTTCAGTGGGGCCATAACTGGATGATACTCCTTAAAGTCAGAAGCTGCCTTTCAAGAAACTTCCCTTGGATACCTGAATTATGGAAAAAGACCCTGATGTATTAATGCACATTATTTTCAACATGAGGAAATTTAACCCAATTACAAAAAAAAAAGAACTTTGATTTTTCTCAGCACCCACAGGAAAGGAAAATTGGCCACCTTGACCTGTAGAGTCTTCTTGCTATTTCTATTTAGGGAAATGGGCTGATGGTGATTTCCATTCATGACTTCCCTTCCGCAAACCTCTGTCTGACAAGCTGCTGCCTTGAGACTCTGAGTTGGAAGGTGTTCGGTTTTCGATAAGAAGGCTCTCCAGTTACAGCCCCCATGCCGCTGAGTTTCTTTCTGTTCACCTGTGGTGAGTAGTACATTGAGAGCAGGGGATGGGAGTTTATCCTTTGGGCCCCACCTCCTGCAAAGCTGTGGGACTTCTGAGAATTACATTTCTGCTTCATAATGCTCAGGTTTCTAATTCCATCGAAGGGCTTAGAGTCAGACAAAAAGTGATAGATATTAGAAAACCATTTTTTTCATGAAACTATCATTTTAGTTTTATTTCACAGGATTTTTTTTTCTTTTTGGGTCACACCTGACGATGCACAGAGGATACTCCTGGCTCTGCACTCAGGAATTACTTCTGGCGGTGCTCAGGGGACCATATGGGATGCTGGGAATCGAACCCGCGTCGGCTGCATGCAAGGCAAATGCCCTACCCGCTGTGCTATCTCTCTAGCCCTATTTCATAGGAAATTTTATGGTCTGTTTTTCTAATTACTAATCAACATTATTTCCCTTTATCCCTTCTTAACCTCCCCCTTCTTATTATCAAATACAAGAACCTATCATCGATCAACAGGTTTCCCACTTTCAAAATCTTTGTTTTCAACATTCCCCTCTTACCTTGACCTGTGCATTGTATTTCCAATTCAATTTTTCTAATATCTCCAGAACATCTCCCACTCCCGGGAGTACATTTCCATTGCCACTCATTTGTCACATATCTCAACATAAATTCTGGAGTCCTTCACACTCTTGCCTTGGCTACACATTTGTATTTCTTTTTACATAGCACTCTCCTGATTAACACACTTTCCTGCCTACTTCACCCCTGTGTCTATGCAGGTGAATGTGACTTTGAACAAAAGGTATAACCCTTATGAATTACCTCCCTTTAACTGTAGGATCACACATCTCGGGTAGTCTTGTATTGTGCCATGGAGTTGGCTTTTCTGGTCAATGTGTTCCTACTTTTGGTGACTACTATTTCATATCTTCATCTTTTTTTCCAACTTTTACATTTTGCTCTTACTATAGCTAGCGATAGCACAGCGTTTGCCTTGTAAACAGCCAACATGGCCGACCCGAGTTCGATTCCTCCGCCCCTCTTGGAGAGCCTGGCAAGCTACTGAGAGTATCTCGCCCCCCACGGCAAAGCCTGGCAAGCTCCCTGTGACGTATTTGATATGCCAAACACAGTAACAAGTCTCACGATGGAGATGTTACTGGGCCCACTCGAGCAAATCGATGAATAATGGGAGGACTGTGACCACCGTGCTCTTAATATATGACATTTTTTCACATTTCACTGAGAAAAGAAAAGCTACCAGAAAATGTTTTTCTTCTTTTTATGGTCATATTTGTCTACCCATCTACCTCTATATTTATATTTTTGCCTTTATTTCTTTCATTCGTGCATGGGACCCCAGTACTTGCTTTCTTAAAAAATTTTGCTCCATTGTCAAAGTAGTTCTCCATTTAGCACTATTTTCATAAAAATACAATACTATTTAACTTTGTTGTTACTGTTTAACTTAGTAGAAGTGGGAGTTAGCAGCATCCTTAATTTGCTGCATCTTTCTCTCTCTTCTTTATGAAGTTTCTGTGAGCTTTTAATCTTTATTTTGTCTGCCCCCACTTATTGTTTTAAAATTTATTTTTAACTTACATTATAGATATAATCACATTATTGATACATCATGATTTTTCTTCTCTATGATTTTTCACCTAATTAACTGATGGAAGAAAGGGACATAGTTGACTATGCTCAAGGTTTGCTTCTGGCTCAGGGATCATTCTTGATAGGACTCAGGAGATCATACAGGGTGCTGGGAATTGAGTTCAGGCTGGTAGCACGAAAAACAAGTATCTTACTAGCTGTACTCTCTCTCAAAATTAATTAATTTACATATTCCTTCCCTCCCCCCTTCCCTTCACTGTTGTTGCTTTTATTGCAGGAACTAAGGACTGTAAACACACCTGGCTGAGGTGTTTGCTGTGGGTAGCACATCAGATTACTCTCTTCCACACCACATTTGGCCAAGGTACTCACTGAGGCTTGTAATCTTTTATTACTAAATGTTTATTGCAGTGCTGCTGTACCAATCTTTTCACCAGTGTGTCAAGATCCCTGAACCTTGGTCCCATGACTCTACCCCCCCACTCCAATTGCAAGCCTTCTAAGTTCCTAGTTATTTTGATCCTGTCTCAGGTTTGTTTCCACTGAGGATTGTCTAATCCCTTGTCTTGTTTATACTCCATACGTGAGTGAGATCATCTAGTATTTGTCTTTTATTTCCTGACTCATTTCACTTAGCATGACGCCCTCCAAATTCATTCAGATTGTGTGAAACTTTAGGATTCCATCTTTTCTCAGAGCTGAACAGTGTTCCATTGTGTTATATACAATATTTTCTTAACCACAAATATGTTGCTGAGCACTTGAGCTGTTTCTTGATCTTGGCTATTGCAAAGAATGCTGTGATGAACATAGGAGTTCATATGTCCTTTCAGATTAATGTTTGCTTTGTTATTGAGATAGATGCCCAAAAGTGGATTTTCTAAATCAAAAGATTCATAAATTTTTGAGAAGTCTTAAAAAAGTTTTGCAAAAAGGATGAACCAGGCAATTGTCCCACCAACAGTGAATGAGAGTTCTTTTTTTCCCACATCCCCATCTCCCAAACCAACGTTTTTATTTAAATCAAAGATATGTAAAGTACTCTCAAAGTTCAACAACATCAACAAAAAAGCAAACAACCCCATCAAAAAATGGAGAGGGACCAGAGAAATAGTACATGAGTGATATATTTGCCTTGCATGTGGCCAACCTGGGTTTGATCCTTGGTACTTCATAGGGTCCTCTGAGCATCATCAGGAGTGATTTCTGAGCACAAAGATAGAAGTAAGCTTTGAACACCTTTGGGTGAGGCCACAAACTGATCCCCCACCAACTTGCTGCTACCACCCAACTTTTTTCTTTCAATCAGTAGGATGTTTGAAGATTTTTCTTTCTTTCTTTTCTTTCTTTCTTTCTTTCTTTCTTTCTTTCTTTCTTTCTTTCTTTCTTTCTTTCTTTCCTTAGTTTATTTTTTTAAATTTTATTGAATCACCACGAGATAGTTACAAGCTTTCAGGTTTGGATTACAATCACACAATGATCAAACACCCGTCTCTCCACCAGTGCACATTCCCCACCACCAATATCTGCAGTATACCTCCCTTTCCCACCCTCCCCCTGCCTCTATGGCAGACAATATTCCCCATACTCTCTCTCTATTTTTGGGCATTACGGTTTGCAATACAGACACTGAGAGGTTATCATGTTTGGTCCTTTATCTACTTTCTGCACACATCTCCCATTACAACCGATTCCTCCAGCCATCTTTTTCTTAATGACCACTTCTCTATTCCAGCTGCCTTCTCCCCTTTGTTCATGAGGCAGGCTTCCAGCTACGGAGCAATTTCTCTGTCCCGTCAACACTCCTTTTTTTTTTATATATCTTTTATGTTTATTTATAAATACTCTAACACACTTGCCAACATGCAGTTTAAAACTACATATACCCATAGTCCAATAGGTAGGGCATTTAACTTGCATGTGGTCGACCCTGGTTTAGTCTCTGGCATCCCATATGGTTCCCTGAGCACTGCCAGGAGTAATTCCTGAGTGCAGATCCAGAAGTAACCTCTGAGCCATACCTGGTATGGCCCAAAACCAAACAAAAAACTACACACAGCATACTAAAAACACCATGCCCACCCACTTTTTCATTTTAGTGGATATTGCCAATGAGTTTTCCAAAATAGTTTCAAAGAGCAATATTGAGGATTTCAGCTGTTTCACAGTCTTTATAAACTGAAGTATAATTTTCAAAGTATTTTTTGTTTATTTATTCATTTTTTTAATTTGTATTTTCCTATTGGCTACTTAGGTTGAGCACTTGTACTTAGGTTCTTATTAACACTCACTTCTTGACAGCCAGACAAGTATGATATTTTTTATCCCTGTGCAATGAGACTTGCTTCATTTATTTCTTGCTGGCACTGCTTATAATTTTATTTGATTGTCTGTTCTCTGCTTTCTTTAATATAAAAATCTTTTTAACAGGTCTATACCTATTCCCTCTAATGTATTCCCATATGAACCTAAAATATTTGGAATTCTCATGTTCATTGTGACTTATATAGAATACTATGGAACAGTTTTTTAAATTGAATAACGTGAGTTTTTTTACTTTTTCTTTAAATTAACTTTATTCTTTGACCTAAGGTGCCCATATTTAAAAGCACTATAGCACTGTAGCACTGTCCTCCCATTGTTCATCAATTTGCTTGAGCAGGCCCAGTAACATCTCCATTGTGAGACTCATTATTACTGTGTTTGGCATATCGAATACATCATGGGGAGCTTGCCAGGCTTTGCCACGCGGGCAAGATACACTCAGTAGCTTGCCGGGCTCCTCAAGAGGGGCAGAGGAATCGAACCGGGGTTGGCCGGGTGGACTGCGTGCAAGGCAAATGCCCTACCTGCTGTGCTATTGCTCCAGCCATCAATTATATTAGTATGTGTATTATTTTACATACATGTATGTATATATAAATATATATGTGTTTTTAATGGAATCACCATGAGATACACAGTTACAAAGTTGTTTTTGATTGGGTTTCAGTCATAAAATGTTTGATCACCTGTCCCTTCATCACTGTACCCAGTTTCCTCCTGCCTCCCTCCCCCGAGCCTACCTCTATGGCAGGTGCTTTTCTTCTTTCTCTCTGGCTCTTTCTGTTTTCTTTTTGGCATTATAGTTTGCAATAAAGGCACTAAAATGTGGGTGGCCTGCAAAACCACTCTCCGGCCCGCGGAGATGGCCCTAGGATCCATAGGTGCAGGGAAGGACTGACCAAATGAACACAAGACACGAGAGACAGAATGCAGTTTAGAAACAAAGAGAAAAAGGGACAGGCTTTATTGAGGGTGATGGGGGTATATATTAGTGAGGCAGCTACACAAAGGGTCGTGCCCAAATGTGGTTAGGAAAGTTACAGAGTCTATAAGTTTGACCTACCATACATTACAAAGCTTATACTAAGTTAATCATTGTCAGTTACAGCCATGACAATTGTTTTCTCAGGATAACCATACAAAGCACAGGCTTTACCTGCCGAGGGTAAAGTAGGTCAGGATAGCCCTACCTAGCACAGGCTTTACCTGCTGAGGGTCACGTAGGTCAAGATAGCCATACCTAGCACAGGCACGTAGGCCCTTGGTCAGTTAAAGGGCCAGCGTCCCACAAAATATGATAAACATTACAAAAAGTTTCCCAGAGGAAAGTGTGTAAAGAACAGTAATTTACTCTTGTCAGTGAAATGATCTGGACCTGATAGTGCAGCTGAGAGACAGAGAAAGTGTCTGCCAAGTGTTTATTGGCCGCAAAGTTCTTCAAGAGTTGAATGTTGACCCTGAGGCTATTTCCTGTGCCCCTCCCTAACTGTGGCCCCTCCCTCCCTGTCTCACCCCCTTCCTGTAGCCAATCCCTAATCAGTGTCTATAGTCACCTGACACCTGCTGCAGGCTGGCCCTCACCTCTCACTGTGCTCACAGGCCCTAGCCAGGGACCTGCCATCTCAGACTTTCAGACTCAGGCCCTTGGGGCGTCACCTTCCAGAAGGATTTTCCTGCAGCTGCCCCAGAATACAGAGCGGGAGGACAGCAGGGGGACACTCTCCTGACCTGCCCAGGTTCTGGAAGTACAACACCGAGGGCTTCCTGAGCGGTGTGAGTTCTCTCTGGGGGCCGGGTTCAGATACAGAGCTGACCGTTCTCACTGTGGATATCTCACATAGAATACCTCTGTCTGGAAAAATGTGGATGGTGCACATAGGGGTTTCTGGTCCCCAAGGGATGTCCTCCCTGGGCTGACTGACCACTGAGGATAGGCCAAGGTTACAGGAAGTAGCCTCAGGGGTCAACATTCAACACTCCCAGCCCTCCCCGGGCTCTTCTATCTGAGGCTAGGGCAAGGTTTCCGCCGGTATAAGTTCTTTGCTTGGCCGTGTGTCCTACTGCTCTTTGCCCTTCACAATCCCGCCGTTCCACAACAGAGCTGATTCAGGCTTTCTCTCTCTCCACCTGAGGACACAGGGGGCTTTAGGCCCTACCAGAAAACTAGACGCAGGAGCTTTGAGTTTCTGCTGCCAGGTCTGGGTGGAGACAAAGATGCCACTGTTTCCTGGGCTGACAGAGAAGGACATTCACACCCTGAGCCCCTCATCACTTCAGAAGCTCCTACCTGGTGTGACAGAAATCCACCTCTACCATGCCAGTAAGAGACCCCGGAAAACCATGGCCTGAGCAGTTCCAAGGCACGTGGGCTCCAGGCCTCCAGAGATCGGCTATGACCTCGGTCATGATCCCGGGGATGTCTCCTGGCTTCGGCCTCCTCAGGACTCCCCACCTCAATGGCCTCACAGGGGACACAAGAACTGGAGTGAGTTCTACATGTCCATGGACTCAAGTCAACCGGAGTTTGCAGGAGAATGTTCCAGTAAATCCACAGAGTCACCTGCCCCTACTGGCACCCGAACCATAGGAGAGTAATGATGAGTCTCTCCATGTGTCTCTGGAACATCCGGAACAAATACACTGAAGTTCAGGGCCATGTCCTCAGTGGGAGGAGTTGTTCTGAATTGCCGAGTCCCAAGCCCACTTCTCTCTATGGGGGTACATGCAGAAGGCTCGGCCTCAGACAGCGGCATCTTGGACAAGGCTGGGAGGACTCTGAGAAGGAATGCCAGCATCACAATATGTGTGACCCTTTGTCTCTGTCAGCACAGGAAACAGGGCCAGTCCCATTGGGAGGACAAGGGTGCCCTGGGGGGGGGCAGCACAGACCAAATATCATTGACGAGCAAATCACGAAAAGTGGTCAATGAGAAAAATCTCGAATCTTTCCAGGTGTGTTGTCGCCCTCTTCAGTTCCACTCACACTCAAGGGCCAGCGCTGTGTTCCCCTTGGTCCATTGTGACTCATGACGGATTTGTCTCCATCCAGACATGGCAGTGGAAATTTGAACATCCTGGGTCTAGTTTTCTGGTACAGCCTAATGCCACCTCTGTCCGCAGGTGGGGTGAGAAAAGCTCTGATTCAGCTCTGTCAAGGGATGACGGGAATGTGAAGGCCAAAGAGCAGCAGGACACACGGACAAGCAGAGGCCTAACACTGCCGGTAAAACTTGGCATGGATTCTGATGGAAAATCCGTCAATGGTTAGCCAACCCAGAAAGGAAATACACGGGTGGGGGAGGAGAGCCCCTATGCCCACCGTCCACAGTGACATTACCATCTACAGGTGAACCCGGCCCCCATAGAGAATTCACACCACATATGCAAGCCCGTTGTCGCCCTCCCAGGACCTGGTTGGGTCAGGAGAGTGACTCCCAGTGTCCTCTCTGCTCTGTGTAGCTGCAGCAGAAATACCCTCCTGGAAGGAGATGCCAGAGTGCCTGAATCTTTAGGGCTGAGAAGCCAGGTCACTGGCTAGGGTCTGTGGGCACAGTGAGAGGTGAGGGCCAGCCTGCAACAGGTGTCAGGTGACCTTGGACAGTAAACAGAGAGGGGCCACACAAAGGTGCGAGACAGGGAGGGGCCACAGGAAAGGGGCCAGACAGGTAGGGAGGGGCTACTGTTAGGGAGGGGCACAGGGACTAGCCTCAGGGATTAGCATTCAGTTCTCACAGAACTTTCTGGTCATTAAACCCCTGGCAGATACTTTCTTTGCTTCTCAGCTGCACTATCAGGCCCAGATCATTTCACCGACAAGAGTGAACTACTGTTCTTCACACACTTTCTTCTGAGAATCCATTTGTGATCATATTTAGAGAACTATTCAAAACAAGCAGTGCAAAATAAAAATATAAGGCCTGTTATTTGTGCAGGCTTGGGAGATGGTTGTTCAATCCTAAGTCATGGAGAACCCTCCTCACCTTTGTCTGCTCTCAGCTAAGTGGGGGCCCAATGGGACTTGGGGGTGGGCAAGGTGAAAACTCTGCTGTCCAGGGCCTGGCCTGAGGGTAAACAAAGCCCTGAGTAGCCCCCAGGTGGTGTTGGCACCACATGAGAGAGGGGCTCTGCACCACCTCCAGGAGGTGCACTGGGTCAGTGACTCCTGTGAAGGGGCATGAGAGTTTCTGAATTTGGGGGTTGGACAAGAAAAGGGCAGGGGCTCAGGGGTCAGGGCAGTGCTGGGCAGCATGTGCATAGTTGCTGAGTACGAGGATAATTCTGGAGATGGGGCACGAGTCCACCTCCCTTCCATGGATGAAAGTAGCCCGGGAGAGGGACCCTGAGGGGCCAAATGGACATGGCAGGAGGTGGGGAATGGGCGGAGATCAGGGGACAGAGTGTTTTGCTAGTGACGGGCTGAGTGCTTAGAAACCAATAATCACTGGGGGCTAATTTTGGGAAATGCAAGACAGATTCTCAGAGCTGCTGGAATGCTCGTTGGCGTGGCTGAAAGCAATGGAGTATCCACGTAACTGACCAGGGGGTGGCAGGGTTGGAGCCCACAACTGAGCCATATAAGCCACAGTGATCAGGGACCCTTCATGGACGTGTGGGAATAGGAGAGCCCAGAAGCAGGTGAAGATGCTCATGCGGGGCAGGGTCAAATACCATAAGTGACCATAGTGCAGAGTCCAGCACGAAGCCAATCCCACCAGTCACAGCAGTGCCAGATCCTGGCAATGGGGCCTGGAACGTTTGAGTCGATTCACTTCACTGACCAAGAAGTGGGGCCCTGGAGTACTGCTGTCCGCTCAGCCCCTGTTACAGGCAGTCTGCTTGTGGCCCCTCCACTGTCAGCCTCGGATGCCGCATCCCCCTCGACCCCAACTCTGTACTGGAGAGTCTCCCTTTCCACAGACCCAGCAGGATGAAGCTGCTTCTTGCCTTTGCCTTTTGGTCCCTTCTAGCTCAGCTTCCAGGAGGTAAACGGTGAGAATGAGCTGCTGGGGCAGGCCCAGTTCACAATTCCCGCCTGTTACTGCCACAAGCACTTCTTGGGGTCTCTCTCAGGACCTTCCTAGGGTCTCTGCTCCCTCCCGGATTACTTAAAGTAACATCTAAGCTGACCTAGAGATCGCTGAGAATCCAGCTGCCTCTCTCTGACACAGTGTGGACATGGGGCTGGGCGGAGACAGCTGTGGCAAGGGTGTCATCGCCTGCACGGCCGTTTCCCTTCCCAATGTGCTTTGTTTTGCCTTTAGGTTGCCAGTCAGGATTTGAGAATAACCGTCAATTTCTGACAGGTGAGTTACTTCTCTTGCGTAAGTCTTTCACTCTTAGAACTCTGACCCGCCCATTCTCTGAGGACACTTGAGCCCACCAGCCCCATAGGTCACAGAGACACTGGGAATCGTAGAACGACTGTGGGCTCAGTGGCACCTGTGTTTTTAATCCACAGGGAATTCACTGCTTCTACCTTTCCTCTCCATTGGCACATCGGCCTACTGTGGTCTTCTGTGAGTTCAGGTTCTGAAATGGGCTCTGCTCTTCGTCTCACCCAGGTTCCATTCCCTGAAGAGAGACAGTGTTAGAGGTGTCGCTGCCCCAGTGTGGAGCAGCGGGCCAGAAGAGAGACAGGTCCTGAAGGTGTCTCTCATTCCAGAGAGTCTCTTCCTGTGGAGTATTAGGATGGTCACAGGAGCAGGTCGGACCCGATCTTGCAAAGTGGCCCAGAAGGAAGGCTCCACAGAAAGGAGGATCTGGGCAAAGTTGGAAAAAAAGTGTCAGCACTCGGTGTTCAGCTTTCAGCCTCATCCAACCTCCTAGTCACATGGACCCAAGGCACAGAAACTATTGTGGAAAATAGGCAGGTCATACTAAGCACAACATATAGCCTTGATTGGGATTGGACCAGGGAAAATCAGAGTAGGAAAGGTGATAGGCCAATAATGCTGAACTTTATGTGATTGGACTTTCTTGTAAAGCCAAGACCCTCTATAAAATATGTGTGTATTTGGCAATGAAGTCAACAGCCGCTGGCTGCTCCCAAGGGGGTTTCTCTGCACTCCTGTCATCCTTGGCCCCAAGTGCCTGGAACAGCTGAGCAGCGTAATTGGGCACCATTGGGGTTCTACACTGTTCCAGAACATCTACCATTGCACAGCCCAATGCTCTAAGGGCCATGATGGGTGTCCTGGGCAGTAGTGTCCCGGGAGCATCTGGGAGGTGCCACGTCCGTCGTTGCGGGGCCGAGCCAGGGGAGGGTCATCAGGGTGAAATCAGCACTCGAGTCACACAGGGTTCCGTCATTCGGGAGATGGCATGAATGCGTGCGTTTATTCAGAGCATAGGTACAGACTTAAGTATGTTTCCACAGCCCACCCAAAAGAAAGGAAAAGGGGATGGGACGTGGGAAAGTGGATGGGACAATGAGCAGAGCCATGCACCGGTTGGTCAGCCACCTGGTGACCCTTTTGACATAATGCTATTGGTCGGAACGACCTGCTTTGATATAGCTTTGACGTATCTGCAAAGATTGTGCTGTTCCTCATACATCATTTACAAATCATTTACGAAGGTGCATTTCCCCAAACTGAAATCTCCTGTACTTGGAAGCTGCCCAGCTTTGAGCAGGACAAAGGGGGAATGAAAAATCAAGCGTTCTTTTAGTTGGCTAGTAGGCAAAAGTGAGGAGGACAGGACTGGCTCCACCTCCATCCCATGAGGCCCAACATGTCTCGTCACTGCGGGCCCAAGCCTGACTGTCCAATGGCCTCTGGAGAATGGCGGCCACCCAGCCACCAAGGGGGAACAGGGGGAGGGACAGCACCCTTTCCCCTCTGAGGTGGCCTGGTGACAGTAACCTACTGTGGGGTCCAGACACATTTCTGCCAAAAGCCACTGAGTTTCAAGATTTGTTTCTGAGTCTCTGGGATCATGGCCATTAAGCAGTTTGATCAGGAGCCAGAGAGGCCGTTTGTGGGCGATGACTTGGAGTCTTGTTGGGGTGGGGAGGACAGGACCGGCTCCACCCCTATCCCATGAGGCCCTGTGTGTCTCATCACTGCGGGCCCAAACCTGACTGTACAGTGGCCTCTGGAGGATGGCGGCCACTGGGCCTCCAGGTGGAACAGGCCAACGCACAAAACCTATTGCCACCTGGGTTGGCCCAGCACTGGTAACCTACTGCAGGGACCGGACGCATTTCTGCTAAAAGCCGCTGGGTTTTGAGATTTGTTTCTGAGTCTCTGGGATCATGGCCATTAAGCAGTTTGATCAGGAACCAGAGAGGCCATGCCTCCAATT
>JAOXYA010481653.1:0-16257 GCA_028565675.1 Sorex palustris | reverse complement strand
CCCCCCCCCCCCCCCCCCCCCCCCCCCCCCCCCCCCCCCGCCCCAGGCCCTCTGCAGAGTTCGCCCGACATGGGTTACCAAAAGTGACCCTGCTGACCGCTCCCACAGGAATTCCATTCATTTACTACTATTATGGGGAGGGGGAGTACTTTTAGACTATGTCTGGCAATCTTTGGGGGCTACTCCTGGCTCCAGATCACTGCCAGCAGTGCTCAGGGACCCTTGCACAGGTGTGGCCCAATTCGATTTATACCTAGATTTTACAGCATATAGCACTAATAATACCATCCACTGGTGCATGGATTTCAAGTTGCTTTAAGGACTGGGGAGGTAACTCAAAGGGGTGAGCACAGACCATGCATGTGAGAAGCCCAGGTTTGATCCCCAGGACCCAGTGCCGTGGGCACCACCAGGTGTGGCCCCCAAACAAACCACCAGAAAGAAGAGTGGCTGTAATGAGCAGGCCACGCACAGCCCCCCACCCAGTGTCTAACCAGCATCAGTCACCTGCTTCAGGCCCAGGTCTTCGTTCAAAGTAGACGGGACAGCAGCGGACGGCCAGCGTGGCTTTCCCAGGACACGGGAGATGGGCGATAGGCCTAGGAGATGAATCGGCTTCAGGGAAGGGCAGTTTCTGCCCAAGAGCAACAAATCACCAGGCAAGCTCACTCCCGGGGCGGGAGACGGGGAGCCTACCTTCGGAGGTTCTTCCTGGAGAACACATACGTCGTGTTGGTGACATTCTCCCCGGACTCCACACAGCCAGCTGTAAGGACACGCACGGCTTCATGAACCTGGTCACTGCTTCTCTACCGGCCACCTCCGGGCGCACAGTCGTGATGGGGCAAAACAATGCTCCCTCCCTGGCTGGAGTGGGACTTGACCCTGTCCATGAGGGGTTCAGCTGCATAACCCCCCAAATCCTGCAGCCTCTTCCTGGCTGAGCCTAGGGGGGGGCCAAAGCAGGAGCTCTCTGCCCAAGGCTCTGGCCAGTCTCTGCCGGAAAGCACCATGACCACTCCCGGATTCTAGACTCAGTAGCCAGAATCTATGCATGCTGACACTGGGCCATGCCCACAGGCCCTCAGTGGTCTATAGTCCCCCCCCAAACACTACAGGGGGGCGTTGCTACGCTCACCCCAGGGTGTGGCCAGCAGGATATGGGCACACTTGGCTCTGCCTGCTTCTGGTTCTGAGTTCCATTTTCTGGCAGTTGTTACTACCACAGAGAACGGTGAGGGCAGACACCCATCTGGAGTTGATTTTTTTCCAACTAATTTGGTTTCTGGGGGGTGGGGGTAAATAGTGCTCAGAGCTTACTCCTGGTGGGGTTTGAGGGACCTGAGGTGGTGCCGGGGATCGAACCTGGGTCGGCTGTGTGGAAGGCAAGCACCATACCCTCTGTACTATCTCTCCAGCCAATCAATTAGTTTCCGTAAGGACAGGTCTTTACCACAGGCCTGGAATCACGGCTTTAGGCATGCAATGCACCACCAGTCCCTCGGCCAGTGTGTCTGCTACTTGCTTTTAATGAAACGTTTGGAGTTTAGCAAACTTTAATACATTTCTGCAACTCCTCGTTCTAGGCCCCGAGAACCTGGAAGCCAGTGATGTCCCCAAATGCCCACCTGGTTATTTTTATTTGTTTTGGGGTCACACCTGGCAGTGCTCAGGACTTACTCCTGACTCTGTTCAGAGTTCACTCCTGGCAGTACTCTGGATGGGATGTTGGGAATCGAACCAAAAGAAGCACCTTTCTCCCCTGTACTATGGCTCTGCCCTGCCCCCCCCCGACTATTTTTAACATGTTGACGCCAGGGCGGGAATTCATGTTTACCAAGTCACATCCAGTGTGAGCCACCAGTGTGAGCCACCAGTGTGGCACACATGGACATCAACCTTTTAAAGCCTGATCCATACACACACGCTCTGGCACCATCTGGACACAGAACGGCGACCTCACTCAGCGGACAGAGCAGGGCTGCCTTGGGAAGAGAATTCACCGAGTGGCGGGAGCCAGCAGCAGGGCAGCGCCTCCACAGCCCTGGGCACCCAGTGGGGAGAAGAGTGCCCTCTAGTCCACAGCGGCTCCCGCACAATCCTGGGGACAACTTTTTTAAACTCCAAACTCTGGTCCAGAGAGACTATAAAGTGGAAGGTGCCTACCTTACATGCAGTCAACCTGGATTCGATCCCCAGTACCCTACAGCATCCCTGGAGCACTGCCAGGAGTGATCCCTGGGAGAGCTAGGAATAAGGCCTGAGCACCACTGAGTGTGACCCAAACCCCCAAATAAAAAAATTTTTTGAAAAAGAGGGAAGTGGCTGGAGTGACAGTACACGAGGTAGGGCAACTTGCCTTGTTTGTGGCCAACCAGGGTTCGATCCCTGTACCACTGAGTCCCTGAGCACTGCCAGGACTGATCCCTGAGTGAAGAGCCACAAGCAAGTCCTGAGCAATGCCGGGTTGGACACAAAACATGAAAAATTATAAAAAGAAAAATAGAAACAAAAAGAGGAAAAAAAATACCCACAAGCCAGGCCGCACCTTGTGACCCAGGCCTCTGAGGCCCCAGGGGGGACATGGAGGGAGCAGAGTCGCAGCCTCTCAACACCCGGAGCCCCCCAGCGCCCCCCACACCCCAAGCCTGGCAGACACACCTGGTGCAAGGAGCAACGTCCCATCAGGCGTGAAGCTGAGGCGGCGGAAGAAAGACTTCATGCTGTCGTCATGGAACATGCGGTAAGTGCGGGCCTGTGGAAGAGGCAGAGGTCAGTACGGTCTGAGCGTGCACACACAGGCACCCACATGCATGAGCACACACGTACACATGCACATATACATGCATGCATACACACAATCACACATGCACCCACCTACATGAGCACACATATGCATAATCACACATGCACCCACACGCATGAGCACACGTGTACACACATGCATAACCATACACACATGCACGCCCACATGTACCCACACACATGTACACTCACATGCACACACATGCATCTGCACGCACATACACATGCATGCACACACATACACAATACACACATGCCTGTGCAAATGAACAAGCATGTACATGCACACTCTACACACATCCATGTACACATGTACCCACACACAAGCACACATGTGCACACCACACATATACACAAATACATGCATACACATGCACCAAGCACAACACATGCATATGCACTCCACACATGTCCGTGCACACACGTGTGCACATACATGCACCCACACATGAGCATACATGTACACATGCACACACATGCACCAGCATACACTTGCACATGCACACACATGCCACAGGAACCCGCAGCCTGGTGCCTCTCCAGGCCCTGTTTGGCTCCTCACTGACACAGACCCAGGGGCAGCTGAACCCTGCCACCTGGTAAACACAGCATGCTCAGGGCGCCAGGGGCCCCGTCTGGAAAGTCTGTGCTGGTGAACTGGTTTTCTACAGTTCCTTCAGCATACACTGGGGGCCACCCATGCCCCCACGTCCGCAGTGGCCTGGGTACCTGGCCCGGGTAAGCAGACCGGGAAGCAGTGGCCCCAGCCCAGGGGTCCTGCCTGTTTCCTGAGCAAACTTCAGAACTCTTTACCGGAGGGTACCTTTGCTTATTTTATTACTACTGGAGGGCTCGAGGTTGCTCTGGCGGTGCTGGGGCCTCCAGCATGCTCACATCAGCCCAGCCTAGATTATCCCACCGGCCCCGTGGATGCCCTTTACAGGGAAAGAGGGCAGGGGACATGGCTCAGGTGCGTCCCCTGCCTGCGCCAGGCCCCAGTTTTGGTGCTGGGCATGGCCTGGTCCCCTGAGCACGGCTGGGTGTGGCCGCAGTGATCCCCCGCACCCCTGAGCCCGGAGGGCATCTGTATCACCCAGCCCAAGCGCTGAATCCTGAGCCAGTTGGCCGAGTGTCTCCAGAAGCGGTTCCAGGTTTCCCGCTGGGCAGGTCCACCACCAGGCACAACCAAATGAACGAAGGGGAGACGCACCCTCGCAACTCTTCTTGAGCGAGTGTGTGGGACAGCTTTGGCAGGTGAACTGACACTTGGCAAATGCTTAGCATTTCATTCCCAAGACCTTTTTCATTCCCAAGACCTCAGAGCCCCGCATCAGCTCCATGTCCAGACCAGCTCTGCCGACTGGGCCCGGGCATGCCTGCCCACCCATGGCTGTGCGTGCCCCCTGACCCCTGATCCTAGCATGCTCCCTCCCAGCTCAAGGCCCTGCTCTGGCTAGCCGGACCCCTCCACCCCCCCGCAAGCACTAGGGTCCTAGAGTCACATGCCTATTGCTCCCAGGAACAAAGTCCCACTCCGTGGCCTGCGTCCCAGTCACTGGCTACCAGATATCACTCTCCTCTCACTCTGGTCGCACGGCTAGCGCCCTACACCCTAGGATCCTGAGGGGTCTCCCTCTCCCCCGCCAGCCAAACGAAAACAAACAAACTGCCCTCCCGTTGTTCATCGATTTGCTCGAGCGGGCCCAGTAACGTCTCCATTGTGAGACAACCCCCCAGCCAAGGAAAGCAGAATCTCTGGGGTGAGCTCAGGACCCATATTGATGTGCTTCTCATGGTCCCGTAATGCAGCCAGGGCTGCAAAGCACTCCTTCCCACCACCAGCTCGCCCCAGCCCTGCACCCGTCCCCACTCCACACAGCCCTGTACACCCGGCCCCCAACACGCACCGCTGAGCCCTGACTACCCTTATCCGGGCCAGGGGTAGGGTCCTTGGGACCAGGGGTTGGGTTGCAAGACCTGGGGGTCCCACCTCCCGAGTCTTCCCCAGGCCCGGACCAGAACGGCACACCCAATATTTGGTACCTCTCCTTCAGCCCCTATTCCAGACAGCATCTTGGAAACGTTGAAAGCCACACGCTTCTTCTGGGTGCTGTACACCCTCAGGATCCTACAGAAAGAAAGAAGGACTGGCTTATGTCTTCCCACAGACACCAATCTATTCCCGGGGCTGGCGCCACAATACAGCAGGGGTAGGGCGCTTGCCTGGCACCCAGGTTTGATCCCCAGCACCCACCTAGTCCCCTGAGCCCCGCCAGGAATGATTCCTAAGGGCAGAGCCAGGAGTAACCCTTGAGCACCGGCGATTGTGGCCCGAAAATCAAAATAAACAAACCATCTATTCCCCAAACAGAAGACCGTCTAAGAGTACCTCAGTACTAAGCACAGCCTAGTGTGAGGTGAACTTGCCTCCCGACTTCATTCTCTACAGGACCTTCCTGCTTCTCACCCAACAGGTACCCTGGGCCTGGCCTGACATTTAGGCAGGAGTCTAGGATGGTGCAGGCCTGTGGGCTGGCACCGGTCATCTCACCCACAGAATTTGCAAGAGTAAGGAAAACACCTTTACATGCATCTGCACGCACATACACATGCATGCACACACATACACAATACACACATGCCTGCGCAAATGCACAAGCATGTACGTGCACACTCTACACACATCCATGTATACACGCACACACGTGTGCACACACATGCAACCACACACAAGCACACATGTGCACACCACACGTATACACATATGCATGCGTACACATGCACCAAGCACAACACATGCATATGCACTTCACACATGTCCATGTGCACACATGTGTGCAGGGTTTGGGAATTCTGTAACAGGTCCCCTAGTTTGCCACCTCATCCCAGCTGCCTGGATAGGAAACGTGGATCAGAAATCAAGCATCACCAGAAGGAGCAGAAGAACCGTGGAAAGGAAACTGGACTCTTCCATGCTGCAGGCCCAGCTAAGATGAGATCTATAATTAAAGGCAGCTGAGTCTCCAAGAGGACTCTTCGGGTGGATGAGAAATATGCCTGGCACCAGCGGCTTTAAAAAATTCTCTGATCTGAGCTGGAGCAATAGCACAGCAGGCAGGGCGTTTGCCTTGCATGCAGCCAACCGAGGTTCGATTCCCAGCATCCCATCTGGTCCCCTGAGCACCACCAAGGATAATTCTTGAGTGCAGAGCCAGGAGTAACCCCTGTGCATCGCCAGGTGTGACCCCCCCCAAAAAAAAAAACAAAACAAAATTCAGCAACACAGCTGAATGCAATTCCACTATACACACAGCAATGATTCGATCTTGAAAAGAAGACAATCTTCTCTTTATACCCACTTAAAAGGAGCTGACAGAAATCACTGTATTGAACGGTACAGGTTGATAAAAATCACTGTAGCATTAAACTACATAATACAAAAATGGAAGAGTCCAGTGCCCCCATGAGGTACTTCTGTCTGTCATATTTATGACTTTTTTCCTCAAAAGTCTCCCAAGATACTCAGAATCAAAAGCCTGTCCTCTAAATTATCCACTCTTTCAATATCACCGAGTAATAAGTCTCCTCATGCTTGAGAGTAACAGGGAAACAAAACACTCCACAGGAAACCGAGAATGGGAGACTTGAACCGAGATGCCGGCTATAGTGGCAGAGCTGGGACCCAAACACCCAGGCGGGACACATCAAGCAAATGCAGATGTACCTGTCACAGCTCAGGGTGGCGATGTACTGGCCCAGAGGGTCCCAGGCCACTCCCTGGACGTAACTTTTATGTTCATTGAAGATGGAGATCTTCTGTCCTATGGAGAGCATACAAAGGTGTGACCCAAGGGTTTCGGGTCCCGGCCCTCGGAGAACCGCCACAGTGCGCTACCTTTGCTGATGTCCCAGACGATGGCCGTGTTGTCCACAGAGCCTGAGGCCATTAAGTTGCCGTCTGCAGCCCAGCATATGTCACAGACGTCCTCTAAGTGGCCCCTGGAATCCAAAGAGGAAACGGAAAATGTGAGTGTGTGTGTGTGTGTGTGTGTGTGTGTGTGTGTGTGTGTTGGGGGGGAAAAATCCAGCCTCAGGAGGAGAAACGTGCTCCAGAAGAAGACTGTACAATGGAGGGGAGCACAGAGAGTCTTACTGTCCCCCGATATTGTGTCTCGAAGGGTGATTCTGTTTAACTCAGAACCATGTTATAGTCACAAAGAAGAAAATCCAATATAATTGTGCTTTAAGAACTTTTTGGGTATTTTGGGCGGGGGGCGGTCAAACCTGGCAGTGTCCAGGGCTTACTCCTAGTTATGTGCTCAGGGGTCACTCCTGGAGGGGCTTAGGGACCACACAGGCTGCCAGGGAGTCAACCGTGGTCAACCTTGTGCAAGGCAAGCAGCCCCTATGCATTATACTGTCTCTCCAGCCCCTCACAGTTGGTTTTTTTTTTTTTTAAAAAAAAAAAGCACTGTTTCCGCTGTCCTCTCTCTCCAGCCCTGTGTTTTGCTTTCCTTTCCCTTTTCCGTCATGTCGCCATGATGGGCAGCACTCACTAGACTGCAGATGACACACTCACTCGCCAGGGACCCACAGAGCAGCGGTGCCCGGGAGCACTCAGCAACTCATGCATGCCAGCCGGCGCTGTCCCCTAAGACTGCTGCTGCTGTACCCCGCGAAGGCCCTGCTCCCGGCTCCATACCTCAGGGTTTTTATCACTGTCCAGTTCTCCTTGTTGAGCTGGGCGTCATCATCATCTGGGAAGGCTACCTGGTCCGGCTCTTTGCTGTCGTTCAGCTTCCACAGCAAGATGACGGCATCTGCGGGGGGGAAAGCGGCCAGCCGGGGAGAGTCGAGGCGCCACTTGGAGTTCAGATGGGGCTGGAGGCCCCAGGGCCACCCCTGACTTCTGAGCATCAGGACAGGAAGTCAGGTCTGCAGCCCAGTTGGCACCCGCTAAGTCACATCCCACGGGAGAGTGCCCAGGCCGGCCAAGCCACTACATGCACAAATCTAGTTTTTCCTCTGACTGGCGGAAAAGGAAAGTGACTTCCAGGACGGGCAAGTGGGGTTATTTGGTCTTGATGCTGGGTGGGCAGCACATTCCCAGGTGCTGCAGGAACGCTGGGCTGAGAGGCAGGAGGTGCCCAGTCTCAGCACGTGGCACATGTGAGTGCAGGTTGGTAGTGATGCAGATGCAGCAGATACCCCAGCCCGTGGTCGGGATCCTCTGACTCCTCCCAAACCCCCAACACACACACACACACACACAGAGGCACTAGGGATTGCACACACACACAAATACACACAAAGGTACTAGGGATCACATACACACACACAGAGACACAGAGGCACTAGGGATTGCACACACACAAATACACACAAAGGAACTAGGGATCACACACACACACACACACACACACACACACACACACAGTGCCAGGGATTGAACCCAGGTCAGCGGCATGCCCTACCTGCTACTCTATCTCTGCAGCCCTTTTTGTTTGTTTGTTTTTTCCTGGAGGGGGAGGGATCACGCCCAGCAGGAGTAGGGGCTCCTCCCAGCTCTTCTCAGGAGGGATTCATGCAGTGCCAGGCCAACCCGGGCCTCCGACATGCAAAGCACATGCTCAGCCCACTGAGCTTTCTCTCCAGCCCTGCAAATGCACTTTCCTCGGGGGACACAGGGAATCTTAAGGAAAGGCCACAAATGCTCACCATCGCCCCCCGAGGCGAGAATGTCCCCGTTTGGAGAGAAGCGCACCACGTTGACGGCTTTGGTGTGGCGGGCGAGATTGGAGAGAAATTCCACAATGGCCTTCCCGTCGGGCCCTTTCTCGACCTTCCAGATCTGTGGGTGCCACAACAGAAACACATTTGGTCAGCACTACCGAAACAGCGCTGGGCAGTTTCCGGAAGAAAGACTGGCTTTCCTTCTGGAATGAAAATGAAAGAAATAACTTCTGTCCGAAACATAGACTGATACCCCCCGCCCCGGCCGACCTCCCCCCAACCCTCTTACTGGGGCAAACTGTTTCCCAGTAGGAACCTAGCCCAGGAGTCCGGGTTAACGCGCCCCTGGTTCCATCAGTCTCGGGAGCACTGACCCCTTGCCAGCTCTCTGTTGCTTTCATGGCAGGCAGGGGATTTATTCTGGTTTGAGTTGCTGAGATTCAATCTGCACTTTCTATTTCTCTCTTTCTTTCAGCAATACTGCAGTTGCTGTTGACATGAGCTTGCTTTATTTTTGGTAGAAAGCTCAGTGTGGGGGCTGGAGCAATAGCACAGTGGGTAAGGCGTTTGCCTTGCACGCGCCTGGCCCGGGTTCGATTTCCAGCATCCTATATGATCCCCTGAGCACCGCCAGGAGTGATTCCTGAGTACAAAGCCAGGAGTAACTCCAGTGCATCGCCGAGTATGACCCAAAAAGCCAAAAAAAAAAAAATACCGCTTAGTGTGTGCTTTAGGGGAGCATACTCCACCCCACAACAGTGATCAGCAGTGACTCCAGCAATGCTCGGGAGAACAGACGCAGTGCTGGGGACGGACCCCAGGCCTCCTGCACGCAAAGTCTGTGCTCAGCCCAGAGCACTCTCTGTCTCTGGCCCAGTGTGAAATCGGAGAAAAGGAAAGCAGCTTCCAGGCCTTCCTCTGGCCCTAGCCCCCACTTTACCCTCACGGTGCTGTCGACCCCGGCTGACGCCAGGCGGTGGATCGTCCCGGCTGTTTCATGTTGGAAGTCCAGGCTGTAGATGGGCTCCTTATTGTGCCAGGCGATCTCACAGGTGATGACTTTCATCCTGGGCACGGAGGGGCTGTGGGGGCCAAGAAACAAAAGCCCAGGAGCCCTTCTTTTTCCAAAGTTAGAAGAAACCTACAAAGGGGGGAGGGAATTAAATTAACTTTGCTGCAGGTAAGTCTGGTGACTGTTTAAAGGTGCCCCCCACCCCCCCCCACACACACAACCCCACCAGGCATGAAAGATACCCAAGGTGGAGCTGGACAGATGGGTCGGGAGACTTGGCTATGTATGCCACTGTTCAGGTCCCATTCCTGGTACCACACAGGGATGCCAGGAGTGATGGCTGGCAGCGAGCAAGGAGTGAGCCCTGAGTGTGTGGCCCAAACTCCCAGATAAGCAGGTCAACCAGATGTGCTCCTGTGAGCACTTTACACTTGGGGTGGGTGTGCGTCTGACCCCCAGGCATCACAATAACAACAAACAGAAGGGGATGGGGTGGGAGATGCAAGGAGGAACAAGAAAGTTAACGTGGGTCCTGAGCACCAAGCACCGCCAGGAGTGATTCCTGTGTGCAGAGCCAGGAGCAAGCCGGGTGTGGTTAAAAAAGAGCGAATTAAGAAGACAGGTTTAGTTCCCCAAAGGCCGCTGGGAACACCCAGACCCGCTTAGGGGATGGGGCGCGGGTTCACCGGGCGGGGAGGGGTCACGGCACGGGTCCAGGGGACGCGATGGGGGCACTGCCCAGGGGCGGGGGGGCCGGGTCAGGGCCGCGGCTCCCGCGTCCCCAAGCTCGGCCCCGGAAGCAGGACGACCCGGGAGCGGAGGCCGCACGGGGCCGGGTCCTGCGGCGGGCACGGGCCTCGGAACGCGCGCCGCCCCGGAGCCACCCCAGGTCCCCGCCCGCAGTGACGGCCTCTCGCCACGAGCAGTCTTACCCGGAGAGCCCCGGGGAGACGACGGGTCCCGCGCCCAGGAGGCAGAACCTGCAGAGCCGCGGCCGGTCACCCGCACCGCCCGCTCCTGCAGCCGCGTACAGTTTCCCGCGCTCCGTACGCCCCGCCCCGGATGGGCGTGGTCTCCGCTGCACCGCACCTCCGTGGGGGCGGAAGTCTCTAGAGCTCCGCCTCCACGTGGGCGGGAATAGCCATCTCCCCGCCTCCTTGTGGGCGTGGGTCTATGTGGCTCCGCCTTCTGGTGGGCGGGGTTTTGCTACGCCCCGCCCCGTCTCCGGCGGTTGTAAAGGGACCTCAGAGAAGTGTGGTCCAGAGCTGATGGCTGGTTTATAAATTCCCTGATCCATGAGAGAACGGATTCATTCATTTCATCACTTCTCTCTGGAATTTCTTTGAGATGTAGCTAAGAGTTTTTTCATTGGAATGGTTAGGGAGGAGAGGACAGTGGGCCGACCCAAACTTTGCATGTGCAGTACCCTATTTCATACCCGCCACCACAGGACCCCAAGGAGCACAGACGCGCCCCGCCTGGATGGTAGGTAGGCAGGTCAAGTTTAGCGTGGCACAACCCACCCTCTGGACACCGCTTCAGAGGACCCCCACGCCCAATTTCTTGTGAAATCTGTATGGACTGAGCCCAGCAATATAGTAGACCCTATGCTTGTGAGGCATAGATTAGTGGACAGTGAGGTGGCCTTGGACTTGTCTTCAGGATATTTAAAAGAAATGGAAGATGGCCTTCCAGGGTCTGAGCCCCAGCACCGTCCAGAAGAAGATGTAAGCCTAAGACACGCAACAGCAGTTCTTTGAGATCTGGAGCCTGTTTCAGAATGACTATAGTTTCAAAGCAGTGGAATATGATGCAAACCTGATCAGGCATATGATAATATAGATAGATATATAAAAAATACTTATATATTTATAATATATAAAAAATAAATATATATAAAAACAGTAAAATAAATAAGTTTTGGCTGAAGGGTTGAGAAGCTTGCCTTGCATGCATTGGCCAGCTTAGATCCCCGGAACAGCATATGGTCCTAAGAACCACTAGAAATGACTAGGAACGACTCCTGAGCACTGTAGGGTGTTCCTCAGAAGTTAAAAATATATAAGGTTAAAAGGAGCTTTTTAAAAGGGGCCAGGGGCTGGAGTGATGGCACAGCAGGTAGGGCGTTTGCCTTGCATGTGGCCGACCCAGGTTCGATTCCCAGCATCCCATATGGTCCCCTGAGCACCGCCAGGAGTAACCCCTGAGCATTGCCGGGTGTGACCCAAAAAGCAAAAAAAAAAAAAAAAAAAAGAAGCACCCTACCCATTGTGATAGATCTCCATACCTCGACTTTTAAAAGATCTCTAGCTGTATTTAATATCTTTTGTTTATGTCTTTTATGAATAACTTTAAAAACTAATAAAACCTAGCTGCTTTTAAGATGATTTCTCTATTTTTAGTGTTCTGCGGTTTTACTGTTTCCTGTTGTGGGTTTCTTATTATTTGTCTTCTTTTGGTGTGCTTCCTATATTTGTATATTTGTAGATTCATGTTTTTTTTTCCTTCCCTGATCTGGAAATTCTTACTCTTCTACTTCAAATGTGGCTTCTCCTTTGATGCTGATTTTAAATTTTATTTATTTATGTTTTTTCCTCTCCCTTCTCCCTGTTGATGTTATTGTGACATCCTGGGAGTGGGGGCTGGAGAAGGGGAACACACATTTGGTGGTGGAACTTACTGGGGTCGAACTCCTTTATCTGTGATGCTTGCACATTTCCACACTGGGCTTCACACTTTTGGTTATGATGCCCACATGTGTATTCTCCAGGGGTCTCACTCTTTGTGCCATTTAAATAATAAATCAACGTAAAATAAGAATAAAATAAAGAAATAATATTGTATATTTTATTAAATAATAATGATAACTAAAAAAACACTCATTTTTTATGGATAAATTAGACTTTGTCATGAGTTTCCATATCGACAGTGTGTCAGACAAGGAAGCAATCTGCTGCAAATAAATGTAAAATTCAAGGTTGTCTCGGAATCAGTTGTGCATCAGAACTATAAATACTATCACGGATCAAACCTTAGCCAGCTGTAGTGCAACTGAACCCTAGTGAGTCCCATGTTCACCGGGTCCCTCCCCTAGGTGGGCGTGTTCTGGGATGCATCCTTCACTCTAAGCACAGGCAAACATGTTTGTTCTCTGTTCAAATACCCAGGTTGCCCATACATTGTGATTAAACAAATGAGGTGATTTGGAATACATAGATAAAGAAATCATTCAAAACGTAGCACTGAGTAATATGACATGAAAAGTATGAAACTTTTTTCATTAAATAGGCATGATCGAGGGAATCTAAACTACACTTATTCTTTTGTTTATTTTTGTTTAAGACCCACACCTTGCGATGCTCAGGGATTATTCCTGGCTTTTCACTCAGGAATTTCTCCTGAGGTTGCAGTGGGGACCACATGGGATGCGGAGAACTGAACCTGGAACAACTGCATGCAAGGAAAATGCCCTACCCACTGTACTATCTCTCTGGATCCGTAAACTGCATTTAGTGGCCCAGGAAATGGCTCAGATGGCTCATTGCTTTCCTTGTATGTGTGAGGTCACAAGTCCAACCACCTTCTCTGAGCACAATCCTGGTGGCTGTATTATCTGTGATCTCCGGCACCACAAGTAATTTTCCCTGGGTGTGTGCAAGCACTGAAACCAAAGCCAAACTTGCACGCCCCAGGTGAGCTCAGCAACTGCAAAGATATGTATTTTTATAATATACTTTATTTGATATGCCAAACACAGTAACAACAAGTCTCACAGTGAAGACGTTACTGGGCTCACTCTACCAAATCAATGAACAATGGGAGGACAGTGACAGTGACTTTATTATAAATTGCATTTAGTTATTATTATATATTTTTGTTTGTTCAGGGTAACTCCTGGCTATACACTCAAGAAATCACTCCTGGTAAGCATTGGGAAATCATATGGGATGCTGGAGATCAAACCTGGGTGGGATGCATGCAAGGCAAGCACCCTGCTTGCTGTACTATTTCTCTGGCCCTGAACCCTAATTTTCTTCCAGATTTGTTTGACCTAAGATTTTATGACAAGGGGCTAAAGCAAGAGTAAAGTGAGTAGGGGCGTTTGCCTTGCACACTGGTTTCAGTTCCCTTTAATCCCATATTGTCTCTTGAGCCCCGCCAGGTACAATTAAGTATAGAGCCAGGAATAACTACTGAGAACCAATGGGTGTGGCCCCAAAACCAAAAGAAATGAATAAAGTAAATTTGATGACAAATTATGTTTATATAATTTATGTTTTTAATCTCAAGGGAAGAGAACTGGAGCATTTTCTAGTTCAATATTGACAGATTAAAGGAAGTTGGCCACAGTTTTATTTAATTTTCTGCATTTTTTTGTTTGTTTGGTTTTAGTTTTTGGCCCCCACTGGTGATGCTCAAGGCTTACTCCTGACTTTGCACTCAGAAATCACTCCTGGCAGTACTCAGGGGACCATATGGGATGCTGGGGATTGAACAGGGGTTGACAGCATGCAAGACAAGTGCCTTACCTGCTGTACTATCTCCTCGCCTCCTTATTTTCTGAGTTTTTATTGGAATGTAAGAACAGTGGGTTTCCATTTGTTTTTGCACCAGTGTACCAGCACCAATCAGTGGACCAGGGTGAGAGTAGGTTGAAAATCACTGATCTAGATTTCTTATTCTTGAAATAAATAGAAGATTAAATGCTTTATCCAAAGTCTACTACAATTAAGGCCTGTATACAGTAACTCTTAACAGTGTGGAGACCAACCAATGCTAGTAACTCTGAAAAACATTCCTTTGGTGTGATGGAATGAGAGGAACTCAGACAAACTCTTGATCATTGGGGCAAGAGTGATAATATAGTGGGTAGGGTGTTTGTCTTGCATGTGGCTGACACAGGTTTGATCTCTGGCACCCTCTCTGGTCCCCCGAGCCCTGCCAGGAGCAGTCCCTGAGTGCTGAGCCAGGAGTAAATCCTAAACGCCCACCCCAAAGAAACCTCTTGGTCATCACCATTTTTGTTTTAACTTGGGGCTGGAACAATAGCACAGCGGGTAGGGCGTTTGCCTTGCACGCGGCCAACCTGGGTTCGATCCCCAGCATCCCATATGGTCCCCTGAGCACCGCCAGGGGTGATTCCTGAGCGCAGAGCCAGGAGGAACCCCTGTGCATTGCCAGGTGTGACCCAAAAAGCAAAAAAAAATTTTTGTTTTAACTTAAAGGTGTGCAGAACTTGGGTAGAAATATATCATATGCTGCAGCTCAGCCTCTAAATCTGAATATCAATCATCCTGCCTGTTAGAAAAGCATGCTCACTCTTCTGGCCTGACTTTTGAAGATGATTGAATCCATTTCTGAGTTCATACATAAATATCTTTTGAGTACCGTGGGTGGCAATGTGTGTGTGTGTGTGTGTGTGTGTGTGTGTGTGTGTGTGTGCAGGGTAGGGTTGGGGGAGATTTGGGCCACTCCTGCCTGTGCTCAGCTCTGTGCTCAAGGATTACTCCTGGCAGTGCTTGGGGAACATGCTGTGCCTAAAATCAAACCTAAGCAAAGCTTATCTCCAGCCCATTGACTTGCCTAGCCAGTACAGCAATCTCTCTTGATCTGGTCACTTAAATGTATTCATTTTGGGGGTAATTCTTTCCTATCTTCTTTTTTTTTGTTTGGGGTGGAAGTATTGGGTCACACCCAGTTCTGTGCTCAGGGGGCTACTCCTGGTGGTGCCAGGGATCAAACTCCATGCAGGGCAAGCTAGTCCAGTCCCACTGGCCCCAGCTTTTCTTCCTATCCTGGTGTCCCTGGGCATGGTGTCCCTTTTTTGATGTTCTAACCTGACCAAATGGAAGCATTTTCCCTGTGATGAAGACAAAGTAAAATAGGAAACTGGTAGTTTTGCTTTCCCTCTGCCATCTGTTACCATGACATATGCTCAGTTCCTTTTTTATCTTCTTTATCCGTATGTAAATGAACCTTTTTCTGCTTTTAGCATTTCGGTCTCAACCATTCTGATTAGTCTCCCTGGCCACATGTTAAAGGTCCAGGCTAAACTTTTGGAAAATTTCCATCATTTCCCAACTATTCACAGTTGCTTAGATCTTTCTTTCTTTTTATTTTTTCTTTTGCTCTCAGTAATCACTCCTGGCAGGCTCAGAGGATGGGATGCCAGGGATCAAACGCGGGTTGGCCTCGAGCAAGGCAAATGCCCGCTGTACTGTTGTTCCAGCCCATGCTTAGAAATCTGTGCTTGTCGGAGTGCTACCCGTGAAGTCACACTACTCTCGGAGTCCCCGCTCTTTCCCACTGGCTGAGTGCTGTGTTCAGCTGTTATTTCCACTAGGTTTAATTCATAGAGCACAAATTGTATTTTCAGAACTGCACTACCAATTATTTCTTTTTGTTTTGTTTTGTTTAGGGCAAAAACACCCCTTTTGAGGTGTTCAGGGGCTATTCCTGACTCTAAGCTCAGAAATGTCCCTTGGCAGTGATGTGGTACCAGGGATTGGAACTGTGGCATGCAAGACATATACTTAAGCCTTGTATTCTCTCTCCAGTCCCACTTCTTCTGATAATATGCTATATTTTAACATGTGTTGACTTGTCTCATTATACATATTTATATATGTTTGAGGCCGGCTGCGATAGCACAGCGGTAGGGCGTTTGCCTTGCACGCAGCCAACATGGCCGACCCGAGTTCGATTCC